>SMLS01070013.1:0-152641 GCA_004785975.1 Popillia japonica
TAACGAAGTTAGCAATAGTGCCGACTTAAGTTTGAAAACCCTGTATAGAAACGGAAGTCTTTGTCAGTAGATGCAAATTTAAGTACTGCCATAAGATTCAAGAAAAAATAAATTTTATACTGTTAGTAAAGCTTGTCCAAAGAATCCTAGCTTATTAAACTTACTACGACTTAAGAACATAAATATTTTAAATAGCACTAGTTGTAACTATGAGCAATAATAAGAGTGATACATATCTAGAGCATGTTAGCATTAAAGACAAGAACTCAATTTTTTGAATAGCAGATAAACACGTATTGGTTTATCTGTTGTAAATGCAACTACACTGGCTTCCAAAGCGGTACTGCTTTATTGGACTACCATTGCAGTTCTTACTCTGTACCTATGCCTATGTGTTTTGTAGGCGTTATTACTTAATATCACTTCATTTTAAAACGTTTACTGCCTAAAGAATTTTATTTTTATTTAAAGTATTACTATATAACACCTACATATTCCTAGTGTTGTAGTAGCTGACGTCCAGAATGTACGATGTTGATATTTCCGTCGATGGTCTTACAATTAGACCTACACTAATTGTTTATTGAAACTAAAACACGAAGCACAATTCACGTTACAGATTTATTTACACTACATAACACTTAAACTAATATAGGGATGATGAATTCTTACTGATGGCTAATGTGCTGGTGAATCTCTTCTATTTTGAAACATCTGCGGTATATATAAATTTTGGGACTGTAGGGGGAGGTAAATTAGAAACGTAAAATTCTAATAATAGAAAGAGGGAGGTTAATAGGGAGGTTTCGGAGATAATGAGTCATTCAACATTTGTTCTCTTAACTACAAGAGTAATGTCCCAATTACCTGGTCTAAGAGAAAAGAAGTTTTGTGAATTGAATGCCTTGATGTTTGAAAGAAGTTGGAAATACCCGAACAAAGATAAATGTAACTCAAATTGAATGTTATTAAAAGTTTATAGAATGTATAAAAGTGAATAGATATTATTGTGTGCTTAACATACATGGCTTATTTTCCAGAAGATCAAGTAATTGCAAACCGCAATAAAAGTAACACCACTGCTTCGATGTAGATACGTTCAAATGTTACATCTCATCTAAATACCTATATGGTAGATATTTATGTGGAAAAATGTATATAATTTATTGAATATGCAGAGTAACTTATTTTTAATAAAGCCTATTACAACATACTGTTTGCCACACCGCGAAAACGACTACAAAGTGGTTCAAAAGTAATGATGTTTACCTGCTTCCATGGCTTTCTCAGTCTCTAGACTTATCCGCGATAGAAAATTTGTGGGCAGCAGAAAGTATTCGTTTACAAATATAAACCAAAAAGAGGACTAAAGAAGATAATTTTTGAAGAACGGAGATAAATTCCCGTCAGCTTGTGTAAGAAACTTATAGACAGTATGCCCAAAAGAGTTCGTGCAGTAACCAAAGCACGATGAGGTGCCACAAAATACTAAAAAGTACCTTTAAAGTTGTACATACTCGTTCGCTTTTAATTTTCCTGTACATGTAGAATCTTGCGCAATGTTTAGAGTGCTCCATACATTTTTTCATACGCGTAGACGCAAGGAGAGCATTGAAGGACACACAAAATCGCTGGCTGTGGAGGCTCTATTTATGTTATCAGTCAGAAATTTTCAGAAGCTCTCTGAGTAGAAATAGAACACATATTGGCTGATAATAGCTCTCTCGGTAAAAAGACCAAAAACTGTGCAGGACTTATAGATAATGCGCAACATAAATCAATTATACCAATGCGTATCAAATTGTATAAATTGTCTAGTTAGATAATAGTTGTATGTGTGTCTAGGAGAGAAATATTTCACAAAATTTTTAGAGGGCGTACTACAATTTTTCGATTTGTGTACAAAACAGTATTACGCATCTTGAGAACCTTATACATAGATATCTGCACAAACTGCTTTACTTTCCTATGATTGCCATAATACTCGTACTACTAGTACTAACGTTCGAAGGTGTGAAATTACTCATCATCAATTTAACCTACTTACGGTGCCTTAACCCTTTCGTGCATGAATGTCACTGCAGTGGACAATTATTTTCTATGGTAAGCACACCTAAAAATGCCACATAGCATAATGACTACTGAAATGGACATCAATTTTTTTTATCAAAAAATGTGTAATAACGGCCATTAAATGATTCTATTACTTTGAAGTCCATTTTTGTCTCCATAATCAGTCGCGTATTTTTTCTTCATAATATACATATTTACATATACTGATTCTTTACTTACTGTTAGTCATGCATGAAAGGGTTAACGTGTTCCAGTGCCAGTATCACCCAAATAAGACGACGGAACATCCTACAAAACAGAGTGCTCCGATTGATCCTTGAGGCATCCTGGTTCGTCACTAGTGCTGAGATGCATAGAGTATTCTGGCATTCCCTGTCCTCAACGAATATTCAATGACACTTGCCAAAAGAACGAGAGAGAAGGAAGGGTCTCTCGATCGGAGAACCCGTTAATTGAACACCTGGGAGAACTGGACCGGGACAGACCTCCACTCTCGTGTTGCTATTAGAAGAACCCTCGCTGATTCTTAATGCATTCTGGCTAGCAGAGCCACCCACAAAGAAGAACTTAAACCCCCACATCCCGAACGGCTTACGATCGCTCTAACAGGAGATAAAAAGGTCAATGATCAACATACTGCTCTGGATAAAGTTTTTGAATCGTATGGAAATTGTCCGTGGAAAAAATATGGGTACACGGAGAAAAATTTATAGTATTTATAAGTATAAATATACTGCATTTTAGTATAATTTATTGCTATATATAGGACAGCAACATATCATACTAAATTTAACAATAAATTTATTCCTGGAAATTAAGTACCTAATATACTTCAATTTACTATATTTTATAGTAACTTTAAGTAAATTGCTTGTACTACAATTAGCAATAATTTGTACTAACAGATTTACAAAACCTTTTCACAAATACAAAGACCGCGTCATACTGCATCCCATTCTTTTTACGTACGAGCGCCTTAAAACTTCTCTCTCTCATTTCATTAGTGTTCCAACGTGCATAAATTGAAACTACCTTTATTTAAAAACCAATATAAATACTTTTAAAAACCAATGAACTAGTTTTGCTAGATGTTGTAAATTATTTTTATTTAAAAATTTCATCAAATGTAGCAAACCTTTTGTTTTAATCTTAAAACATTTTGTTTTAAGATTTTAGGAACAAAATTGTTGTTGGCCATTAAACACAGTGTTCGTAATTTTAATACAATTTATACTATTCATAAGTATAAATTTCTAAATAAAATGTTTTGCTGTCACATTTTTCTCAGTGTACATATTAGAAGGAGAAAATCAAAAAACTAATCGAGACTGTTTGATAAAAAACATCAAAAGTGACAGATACATAGAAAACAGAAACACTTTCAGTTGATTTTACAAAGTATCCGAAAGTAAAATTTGTATATTATAGTTTGAGTTGCAAGAAATATAGTTTTACATAAGAATTGCAAATACACAAAACAAAGGTCAAAATATTAGATGTAACTTGAAGCATCTTTAAACACGATTGTCAAAGTTATTATAAATTGAAAATAGTACAAACCAAACTAGAAAAATGTTGGTTAAAGAATAATAAGGTGAAATATTAATCAACAAAGACGTATTAATCAGAATATGATCAATGGCGCAAAGACATAGGAGTTTATTGTGGAAATTAGACAACGTTAATAATGGAGGACAGATAATCAACTAAATAATTTGATATTAAAAAGAATTGGGAATAAATACACAAAACACATCTATAAACGAAATAGTAGATGTTAAGGTAAAACAAAAAGCAGAAATACGTAGATAGCAAACAGGAAAGATAAAAATAAAGAAAGAAAACAAGATGTTCTAAAATCAACACAAACTAAATGGACCTAATCTTGTGGTGAAATTTCCATTAAAAAAACAAACACAGCTCGGCTAGGACGTATTCAATCAGATTGAAAGTAGTGAATCGCAATTTCATTTATTTATGTCCAGGAGGGCAGAGTCAATTATTCACGATTCTTTATCGTACACCTATCACTTAATTGACTATTTGAAGTAATCTTGTATTACAGGAATCTGATTGTATTCTGTAAAGTGATATTAAAAGCAGATCACCCAGCGAGGCAGTTTTTTCGCCCATCTATTTTACGACGCGCATTGCGACGCCATTTATCCTTATCATCATTCTCAAGCTGTAAAATTCAGTAATGAGAGCGAAAATTCGTTCGACGTCATAACAGAGCCTCACATTTATTTGTGTACAAATTTGATCGATGCCGAACAAATAAATCTCTTTGGAACACTGTAAAAGCAACGAATACAACTGTTTCGTTGAAGTCCGGCCTCGCTGTACAATGTTGTAAGTAGTATTATTGTTGGTCGTAATTCGCTAAGCTTACTGATTATATGATTCCAAACTTTAATTATCCATAACAACGGACCCAACCCTTAGCTATAGAACTGTAAATCAGTGTAATGATCAAGACAGTTTAACGGCTACTAAAACTCCATATCTGGTGTTAATTGAAACATCTGTCGGAATGAGATGTAAGTATGTATGTATCTACGTATTATGCTGTTTTCTATTACATAAAAGGTAGATTAATTCCGACGACGTAACGTTTTATGTATATTGAATGTAGTAATTTGCGTGAATAATATACTCGACTATAATTTAATTAATTGTAGTACCTATATCGAATGGACGCGAAAAATGTTTGTTTTGATTTATTTTATGAGTTAGCCAATACCTAAATATAGGTGTATGTATGTACATATTTGTGATTCTGTCATACGTGTATGTAAGTATTACATTTAAGTTCAAATATGTAACTACGTCAATTATAAAAATATAAAGCAATGAATTTTATGTCTGATCAAATGATAACAAGACTGCAGTGTGTGTGGCTATATTTACTTACGTTTTTTAAATTATTGAATTCCTAGAATTTAAATAAAAAATACTCCCACTAATCGTTCTTTTAAAGGTTACAATACTCTTTTAATAACAAGCCAATTTCGTTGAATTGCATTCACATTTATAACAATGTGTCATTGATTAACTTGTAACTATGTAGTTATATTAGTTAATGTTCAAATTTCTAATCAATCAGGAGGTACAATTTACCTTCAAATTAAATCCCTACTCATATTCAAGTACTTCTGGGAAACAATATTGTCTGTTTACTTTTTCAGAGGTAATTGCACCGAACGAAGTTCCAAGAAATCATTTTATTTACACGAATTTGAAAAGAATTTATTGTTCGATATTCTAAAGCAAGCATTTCAACGTAAATTTGTAATTTTCCTATGTCACTAAAATGTTTATTTGTATCTCGATTTTATGCTATTTAACTTAACGATTACTGTATCTGACTGTTGAGAAATGTATACTGAATATTACAAGTTTGCTTAAATTGGGGCTATAAGAAGACATGCAATTTACAGAATTTTCTTACACAGAGGGATTGAACAACAGCGCTTAGAGAAAAACAAATATACTCAGTGACATTAGAAGTGTTACACGCAGAAGGGATCATTTGTTTAACTTGATTTACATAAAAAATGAAATGATAACATTTGCAAGAACTTTTATTAACATGTAATACGAAAAAAAAATAATAGGCGAACCCGTAGCCGAGTACAGTCCTGTACACGACTAGGCATCGACAAAATGATATGATCGATATTTGCTTGTGGCACCTGGTTTCAAGCAACTTGAACTTCGTTGATTAACTGCGCCAAAGTGTGTGGGCGATGGTGGGGAACGGGATGACCACGGCAAAAGATTAACGCCTGCTTTTTGGAGAAAGTCTACAGCAATATGGGGACGTGCACTGTTTTGCTGAAAAAGGATGTGTTGACGGACATCTAGATAAGATAAAGTAAAGTGGCTAGTAGGACATCATCAACATAACGCGCAGCTGTCATACTGCCTCGAATCGGCTATCTAAGCAATAGCCTCCCAAATTATTACAACAGTCTTGTGTACATGCCTCTCACCAGCAAACCTAATATCGCGTCGCTCTACACGCTGGCGTTGTATCCTTCTACAGCCATCATGCATACCTAGACAGAATAGCGATTCGTCGCTCAAGACGACATTATGCCATTCTGCTTCCGAATGTTGCCGTTCTCTGCACCAGTTCCAGCGATGACGACAGTGGTCCGCAGACAAAGGAAGCACTAATCGCGGAAGCACACATAGTAACAGGACTACCCTCTTCTTCAAACCATTGGCCCGTGATTTGTAGAGTTGTAGCAAAACGGTCTCGTAGAGCTAGTTGCTTAAAGCGCCTATCTTGACGCTTTATGTTACGCCTTGCTTGACCAGTTGGTCTTTTTCCTGTTCCTTTACTTTCTTTTATCTACACGCTACACACTCGCATTACCGTCTTTACAGCCAATTTGGCGATAGGGCAAATCAACATCTCGATAGGCAACTCTGTCCCCTGTCAAAGTCACTAATGCCCAGTTTCTCAAACGTCAAACAGCAGTTATCTGTTTGGTATCTGGCAATTTAACAAGGACTGTCTTTGTTAAATCGCCAGATGCAGAGCAGATAACTGCTGCTTGACGTTTCAGAAATCGGGCATAAGACGGTGAAAATTTTGACGCCCTTGAGCTCTAGACATTTTGTTAAGCTTAACATTTGTAGGCGGACACGCAATAACTAAACTTTTCCATATTAGTCAGCTCTCATAAATATGAATCTCTTCGCAGAAAAGTAAGAGAATTTTTTTCAGAAAAAAAGTATCAATGATGAAAAGTTGACATTCTTAACATAGCATGCTTGGAATATAATCATTTTGATCCCGAAAAATCAAGTTGAACAGATTAGTCCCCTTGGGCGTAGCAGTGTGAGTATACATATGTATGTATATTCAAAGCAAAGATACAGATTTGTTTGAAACACGTTTAATTCAGTCTCCACAACGGAGGTTAACCTAAGTATCGATCTACTACAAAAAATTAAAATCAGGGCAACAGAGACTGCACTATCTATCATCAACATTTTTTACATTTACGGCTACATGTTATGTAGCTATATAGCTTTCCTGTGGACAAAAATGTGATACAAATTCTCGACAAATAGCTCATAGCTTTAATACTTTTTTGTTAGTGATATGTATTTTTCTAAAAATAATTTTAATTAAGACACTTAATTCTGACGATTCAATCTTGACGTCCGTAATCCAGCAAAAATAGAATTTTAGCTCTGCTCACTTTGTACATATATATTTATTATAGTTAATAGCGCCAAAAGGAGATCAATAATAAATCGTACATTTTTCTTAAATGGTGCGGTGAACAGACGCATTTCTCAGTATTGGTCTACACAAAATCCCCATTGGTTTGAGGAAGTGTACCTATACATAAGTAAAAGGTTATTTTACGGCCAAGTTTAGTAAGGGATAGAATATTAAGGCCATATTTTTGGAATAACACTATGAACGCTGATGGGTATATAAATTTTCTTCGTTTAGACCTAATCTCAGCTCTAGCCATATTATTTCCTAATGTAGAAAATATATTTGGACATTCCTGCTCAAAGACACAAATAAAAGCATTGACCCTCATCCTTCATTGTCAGTCCAATCAACAATACTATCTACAGCATGAGGGTGATATGTACATAAATCAGTGTTTACTTCTGATAGGTACAATGGAGTTATTTGCAGAGAGAGTCGCATGAAAAACAAAATAGAATATTGTAAAATTATAGCAAATAAATGCTTCAAGTAAGAAATATTTTTGGTGATGTTATGAAGTGTGTTTAGAATGATGAACTTCCTTTTTCAGTAATGGAATGCGTTGTGGAACGCAATTTGTCAAAAGTCTACAATGCCTTATTTCTTCTATAGGCTGTATTAATTTCAATTAAAACTTCCTATTCCCAATAAACAGTCATCCAACGTGGTTAAATATCAATATTATAACTATGTGTAAACCTATTCAATACATATTCTAAATTTTCGTAGACAAAATGCAAAACTTTTTAGAGATATGAACACGTGTTATTTATGTATTTATTCATTTATGGGCAATACTAAAATAAATGTTATCTGCTGCACAGCTAAGCTTTTCTTAATTTTTCCTCCTTTAACTGCTTCATCAACATATCAAAACACATTGCATCACTCGATTTCGATCACTACTTACCCAGGAATTGGAATATTTTTCATGAAAGTTTTGCCAAAACTCTTCAGCAGCATTCAATTAGACATAATTCTGTTATAACTCGAATTTGAGTGAAACGGTGCAAACATATTTTATTAGGAAATCAGATCATCATTTACAAACATTCAAAGTAAAACTTAAGATTACAAACCTTTCTTGGCTTCTTATTCCAGCTTAAATTAAACGAGATATTAAATACTAACTATACATAAATATGCCAAATTAATCTACATTTTTGCGCAGCACAATATATTTTAAAGAAATTGCTCTACAACATAGCACAACAAAGCAAAATAAATCAAAACATAGAAAAGAATTAGTGAAGCCGCTACTAAATGAACTACCGCATCTAAAACAAGTGCAAACGTATACTCAGAATAAAAGAAAATGCTTTATAAAGGTACAAAAACAAAACGGACGCAACAACATGGAAATGTATTGGATGAATGGCATATGCGATATTGCACAAATGAAAAATTATAAATGTGTGCACAAGTGAGTAGGCGAAAGTAAATCAGAACAAAATGAAAATGGGCGAACTTTGAGCGTAGCTTCGTACGAAGATACTCACACCTTGGCCAGCAATGGTTGAGTTTCTCGGCGGTGTTAGGCAGGCTCCTGTGAAAAAAGCCACTCGTCACGCATTTGCTTATAAACTCACATTACATGACATACACAAAGAAAAAGAAGAAAATTCAACCAGCCCTCCTTTGTTAAAGAGTGTTATTATTTAGTTTTTCTTTCGGCTTTAATGCATTAAATAAAGCAACATGGATAATTAGAGTAAGTATACCAAGTGATATTAATTAGAATTAATTATTTTTTCAGTACGTAGTAGTAAGTACATCACTTCCAAAATATTAATTCATTTATGTAGGATTAAGTAAAATTGTATACGTTCATGATATGAACGATAATACAGGATTTTTAATTATATTTTAATATTCTTAATGTTCTCTATTTGTTACTACCGTAAGAATAATGACTACAATTCAAGAAATATATGCAATTAACACGGCTGTTTAACCCACTCAATTACAACATCCGGGTTTACTCCAATTAAAGCTAGATAGGTATATTATTTAGTGTGTAATTCTGGTAGATAATACTGGTTTAAGTTTCTAAAAGTTGAACAGAGTCAATGAGGTTGATTGTTTGAAGTTGGTTTTGCACTTGTTAATTTCTTGATCAATTTTTAGATCTTAAAATTGATCAATTTCTAGTTCTTGAAATTGAACTTATTCTCGTATTACACTTATCAATAATTTTGAAGATATTTTAAGATCTTTTTATTGGTGTTCTTAAATAAGAACTTACTATTGCATTACACCTAACAATAAATTGAACTAAGAAAGCCACTGTGAAGGAAGTTTCGAATCTTTTTAATGTCTACAGCAGTGGTAATAGTTTACTCTCTCCGTCACTATAAGATTTGTTATTTATGCATGTCCTATGTTAAAAGGTTATGTGATGTGAGTGAAGATCACATCATAGACGGATCACATGACGACCTTTAATGTGTACAAGTTTATCACAGCTGATTATTCGTGGTAATTACGATAATTCAGAGAGTACCTAGTTATTATATTTGTAGTCTAAGCGATACATATAGTTTGAGCATCTGCTGGAAAATCGTTCTCTACTAAATTTAAGTTTCCCTTTTTCGCAATCAACCATGGTCTAACGCATCACCTCTTTGTTATTCTTGCTTTTTCTAAATCTATCATTTTTAGTAACATTAAGGAGAATGCAGCTTTTCTTAAATTTGTTAATATTTTTCGTTGCCATTTTGAATTTAGTCCCTCTATTAAAGCTGCAAATTCAAAATTTCAAATAATCTATATGAATTTAGTAATTCATAATTACAAATATTACGTTGTTCAACGAATTGTAATTGTTGAAATTTGAATTAAAGGAAGTATAGAATTACTTTCACACAAATGTCGCACGTTAGCACTATCGGTCACTATCCACTATTAAAACAAAAATTACTATAAAATTGAAGCTAAATTGACGCAAAAATAGAACATGTTTTAATTCTTCAATTTCTAGAACTTACCCGAGTTCTTTAAATTGATCTATTTATTGATAAATGCAAAGCTACCAGCTACAAGCTTAAAATTGAAGAGAACTAGAACTAGAAATTGAACTTAAAATTGAACTTGAAATTGACAAATGTAAAAACTTAACTTGACGTCAAGTCGTCTAAGTTCTAGAAATTGATCGAAATAAATTGACGAATGTAAAACCAGCTTGAGAAATATTTAATGTAGTTTGGAAAAGCAACTTGCTAAAAGTTTTTTACAACATACAGCGTTATTCAAATATAGCGAAACACAAATATTTTGAAATGATATAGAGTTTCTTGTTTTTAATTTACCCAAAGAAGCATCATTTTCTAATGTTGAACTAGATAATTTCTGAATTATTGTCTAATCATTCTTTTTTTTCACTGTACGTATGTTATCGAATACGTTATTTTCCGGTTACTAGAAATATAGATACAAGGGCCACGCCATATATTTTAAGATATTACAAAACTAGAGAAAAATAGATATGGTAACACTGCGTTTCTAAGTACTACCACCCTTAAGTAGATTCCCAAATTCTCTTTCGACAAACTCTTCAAGACTATGCATCCTGTGTTTTCCAACACACTCTTCTGTATTACTTTTATACACTTTTAGTTGTACAAAGTTATGTATTGGTGTTGGAAATAAACTATTATTATTATTAATCCTGGTCACACATAACAAAGTTATTGTGCTGTGAGTGCTGGCGAATTAGCAAACCTGCTGGCAAGAAGAGATGCTGCAAGCAGCACGACTGGACTAGAACCGAGTCTGGCGATAACTAAGACTGCAATACGTTTTGCAGTGGCTGAGTGGATTGCAAAAACACACCAGATACACTAGAACAACGTTGAAGGACACAACAAACGGATGATGATGTAACCATCCCAGCAATTAGCAGTGGATGTGCTGGCTCTCAACTGAGTATAGCTTGGAGCAGTGACGAGTGTGTTAATAGGACACGGCTGTCTAAGGGAATACCTATGTACATAGATTTGGGGTCTCTAAGGATGAACTTACTTACATACGATGCAATAAAGAGGAGGAGACAGTTTATCCATTGTATCTGAATGCACTGCATTGGAATGACGGAGACTGTTATTGTTAGGACCAACCAAGCCAGTACCAGGGTTACCGCAAAGAGAGTTACTACACAAACTATTAAACCTAGTAAAAGGGACAACCTGCGCATGTAAAGAAATCCACTTGCCACGGAATAAAACAATAGGCTATAGGCCGCCACGTTAAGGAGATGATGCAAAGACCTGACTCGTATCCAGCGATTAATCAAATCAAATCAAATTAAATTCTTAATCCCTGACTGTCAGTTGAGTCGCTACTGTTATATAATATGCAAACTTGGTGGATACGATTTGTTATCGAAGCATGTACGCTCAATGATCTATTACGATTTTAAGGTGGGTTTAAATGAACAACAAAGTCTTGAGCGATTGAATTCGCATTTGGTGATGAATCTCTTTCACCTACAACTGTGTTTCGCTGGTTCAGCGAATTTAAAAGAACACAGATATACATATACATATAGGTGTTGAGGAACTGGTAGGCGCTGTTCTTCAGTTACTGCTGTAAACATTGAGAAAGATGCGTCAAAAGTCATCAAAGAAGGGGTTCAGGCAACTCTTAGTGGCGGATCAGCAACAGTAAATTCAATGTTGAGAGGAAGTACAACTGCACTACGTTAGGAACAAAGCACCGAGGATGTAATGATTATGGATATAGCAGCCGGTCGACTTCTTTGTCGCTTAGCGACAAGAAAGTTGATTTATTTCTGTTTAACCGGCTGCTATACCCATAATCATTACATCCTCCGTGCTTTGTTCCTAGTAAATTCAATTTTACATGATCATCTCCGCCTTAAGGCAAAAAAAGAAAACGGCTGTCAAGAAAGTTATGTACGTAGTTTTTTTCCATAGTATCGGATTAGCAAAGCAATCAAGTCGAAAAATCAAGGTACGGTGGCAGCAAACTGGTACACTTAAGAGCGTTCCAAAGAGGCTTCAAGCTTTCACGTTTTGGAAAGTTGGTTACAAAAGCACATTGACACAACATTCTGATTTCGAAAAACCAACATACAGAAACTGAACTTATTCATTTTATTATTTTTCTGGTATCAACGTTACCTTAGTTTTTGTCTAAAGTATTCGCACACATGTGTACATCGCACTAAATAAACAAATAAACAAACATGTTTTCTGCCTTTACTATTCATTTGTTATTTTCAAAATTTACTGGCGACTTCTTTCTGCGTCCCACATTATCTGCCTACTCCTATAGTTGCGTTCATTCATTTAAATTTGTTAGTAATTTACTATCGACGTAAATATAATTATATCATTGATACTACTGTATACAAATAAACATACTAGGGTTAGTATACCACGTACAATAACAATCTTGCTTGCTCGTATATGACGTTAGATCAGTGACGGAATAACTGTGACGAAATATATCCTGTATATGGTGTAAATCATTAACGATAACGTAAATAAATTTTTACGACACTGCCATTCAATATTCAACGTGATAAGATATTTGGCGTTACAGACAAAAAATCATCGTGTTGCTTTTGACTTCTTGATGCGTTGAATTCGCTACGCGTAACAGAATTATTTATAGAATGTTACGATTTATCGACGCATTTAGGAAAATGCGTATATAAATGTGTATATTCCAAACTTGTAACAATAAATTGTACGATTAAATGCTATATTGCGGGTAAAGTTTGTGATATACACAAGAAAAATTAAAAAGGCACACTTACAATCCCAGTTCTATCACACAAGAGATACGTTGTAATAGATTATATTGGCATTACGTTTCCGGAAATAGTAAGAAAAGTTATTATTGACTATTTCTGCTGTTGATAAACGGATTGGTAATCTAAACCTTTTGACAGTTGTCTTTTTTCATTCCCTCCTGCAATTCCAGCTGATTCTAAGGCAGCCACCGTATTACAAAGGACAGAAAAACGAGGGGAAGAAGCACCCTCATTGCCTTTCTTGTTTGCGTAGAACCGTCCTTTTATGTTTGCAAGTGAACTACCTGCGACCATAATCTGGATATTTAAATATCTATTCATAAAGGAAATCGTCAATACTGTAGGGAACGCCTCTCATTTCCGCATTCTCCAGGTAGATTCATATAACCTGACCGCAAGTTAGAAGACCTAAAAATATTTTCGGAGTGAATCGTATTACGCCGCGGCAACAAGACGAATAAAAAATAAGAAAAAACTGAGATATCTGTCAGCCAAATAAAAGAAAATAGGATTTTTACATTTTGAATGAATATTATTAGGGGTAACCTAATTTAAAGAACGTTTTCGTGGTAATTGTTATAAATGAAAGAACATTTAAAAATCGGATTCACATATAGTGATATCATCATTATAAGAACCAGTTGGTACGACATTTTGTTCTTTTTATAACGTTTTCCTTTGCATATACATATTTAACATATGTGTGCATTATGATCACTGAAGCGACGTATGTAGTTCGTAAAAACATAAGCGTGCAGATGAATTCAAACAGTGCTGATGTTTCATTTAAGAAACTGGCTATGTTGTGCAATAATGAAAGAAACTCTAAGATAAAAGTAATGCAATTACTCAGCCGCCAATCACTCTGTAAGTCAAGGAAACAGATACTACACGGACAGTAGAAATCAATAATTTTAGCATTTATATTATTAGATAAATGGCTAGATTCAGTACACGACATATATTAATAATATTTTCACTGGGAATTTTTATACATTTTCCTTTAATCCTTTGACTCTCAAATTCGGAATCATTAAATGCATTTGGATTAAAAGAGAAGACATCAAGTTTTCGATGTCTACCCAAAATATTTGCTAGTGTAAAATCTTCAATTTTAGCCGAGCTAGCTCAGGCTTTTGCAGTGGTAGCTCAGTATTCAATTTCCCACAGACGTCTATTTCTCGCGCCACACTGTACAACATAGTTTTCTGAATCTCTAATATAACTTGTATTTTGGGATATTTTGAACACAATTTTTCTACTCGCCCGCTGTATCTTTTCCATCCTTTTCTTATAATGTCTTCAAACGATTCAGAAATGTTGTTCTTTTTAGATTCTAAATAATGGTTGGTTGTCTACATGAATAAACATATGCCGTTAATTAATTATATCGTTGGCCCGCGACTATTGCATAATCTATTCAGTTCATACATGTACTTCCTTCTGTATAATGATATCCATTATTCACTACTGCATAATACTATGGAGTAATAGATATGAATCGCTATACCAACGCTTGAAAATCCATTATTTCACTAATGAATAATGAATTCATTATTTCATTGTAACGTCAAAGTAAATTGCTAAACTAACACATCAAAAATGTACTTGCATAATTTAGTAACACCCTACGTAAATTCATCTGTTGCTCTTTATAAACACTAGTTTGTCGTGGAAAGACAAGTTAAGATTGACACTTTTTCAATTGGTTGAATTAGCACAAAAAATTAGGGACATTGTACTCTATTAAACCTCACGTGAAAGCCAAACTAAGAACTCTTCCTGGTTGTTATGCACAATAGCAAAAATCTATTGGTCACAAGTTTATGTTTATGGAGCACAGCTATTTACGTATGACATGTTTGTTTGTAAAAATTTAGTTGTCAGATACTCAAGTAAAAAGCTGAACATTATGCTAGATTGTTTTGATATATGAGATAGGCCATAAATGTTTTTTTAACAATTCGTTTAATAAAGAACCATTCTAATCCAGATAATTTTAATAGGTGTGGTAAGTTCACTTCTGGAAAATGTTATACTTTTAGTTTGCCGACTACTACAGAAAAGAAAGTCTACCTGCTAGAATTTTTGCCGCTGCCAATTCGATATTTCCATTATACCTTCATCTGCTAATGCTTAGGTGATATATCCCAATATTAAGAACTTGGAAAACGATTAGTGATCAAGAAAGTATCAATGTTATAACAGGCTGAAGGAAAACTGTGATATTCTGATTCCTTGCCAGATAACTTTCAAACCAGTCGTAGATTTGTTTGGCCAGGATATTTCTTTTTGAGAAATAGCATTCTTCTGGATTAAGAATTTCAATTTCATAACCAGACATGATCAGCGAAGAACCAATTTTCCCCAGAACGCGCCAGGTGTGTTTATGAGCATACGTTCTAAAATGTTTTTCGAATTTAAAGGAGTGTATGAGATCTAGCAAATTTCTTAAACGAGTTATTGGCTTCAATCAGTCGAAGCAAAGAGTTACAGTTCAGCGTCTGTTGAATACTTCCGGTGATATGAGTTAAAGTCTGCTAAATTTACATTTTTATATGTATAGAAATCTGATTTTAATTTAATTTTAAGCATACTATCCTCCATTTTAAGCGTACATTTCAAAATCGTGTAAATTCTTTGACAGATATCATGTTTAAAACGCAGGAATCTAATAAATAAAACGAATCTGGAAATAAATGTCGTTATATTTTCGAATATTGTCCTACGTTATTCGAAATGAAACTAGGCATTTTAATTTTCGAAAAATGAACGTGTGTGAATGTCGCACTTTCACAAAGTTTTAAAGGTGCTATAGTCCAGATGATTTTATATTAATAAATACTGCATCGTAATGTTATAACACTAAACAGTTTTAAGTCTTAATTGTAACAACTATTCAAAGAACAAAGAAAATAACACCAGCGTACCTATATTGCAGCAAAATAATAAAAAAAATACTTTTATAAAACAAAATTATTACTAGAACCAAGGATGAAAGGAAATCTGCAATGCGTAAATTTCTCTCATTTAAAATTGAACTGTATGCAGTTAGATTTATCACTCTCATCTGGTCAAAAAGTTCCAATTCAGCGACAATGCTTCAATTACAAGACCGTATCGACTAATAGGTTTTCCATATTTAAAAAATTTTGTTTTATTTTCAACATAGGTTTGTTTTTGAATGTTTGGCATGACGCCAACAATATAATTTTAAGAAGTCTGCACGAAATTCTAAAACAAACATTACACACACTCACGCACACTCGCATAGAAATATGTACAAATTTCCGTTTTTTCCATAACTAATATCCGAAATAAAAGCAAAATCAACCGAAGCAAACATAAGATCAGATGAAAAGTAGGTTCGTTGTAACAGATCTGATACATGCGGTCTATTTAATTTCATTTTAAATATTTGACGTTTGATCCTCTGATGTTATGTTTTAAAACCAGGTCAGTTTTTTCAGCAAGACCAAAATCGCGAAGATTTCACTCCTACGTTGTGAATCACGTTAAATTTGCGCATGCCAAGCAGCAAAAATTAAAATACCTACTCCGCAAAGCAAAATTATAGACACAAACTGCCAATTATTTTTTTTCACCAAATTAGAAAATTAAAAAACCCGTCCATACGTTATTTTAAATTGGTGTGCAGTGTATTGGTAGGTTAGTTGAATTTTCATTGTGTCTATTTGATTTTACTTACAAATGGTGAATTTGGAAATGACATACTTCTCGTCTCGGAACACAGTCGCAAAAAAGCACTAAAGCATCAATAATTTCTTTAAAAAAAAGCACTATCGCACTTACAAATTATCAAAAGGTTTATACAATAGTAGTAACTACACTCTCGAATATTTCTCGAACAATTCACTTTGTGGAGTGAGAATCATCTGGAACTGAGACGGACGAATTGAGTAAAGAGATACGTTACCCAATCAACATTACGTGCACAACGGAAATACCAATGTCCGTGGCATCGTTTCTATATTCAGTTTAATTTATCACTGCGCAAACCTTGTTAGGGAATTTTAAGTTTGTGGTCATGGATTTGAGAGCAATCTAACCTTAAATATTGTTTTCTAAAAAGTTGATGTTAAGTTTAGTTAAGTGGACGAAATAAGATCTACAGCTGCTTAAATAAATATGCATTAAATAAGTCATATTTAATAATATTATGTTGATAAAATAGATGTTTGCACAGGAAATTTTTAAAACTGAAACGTTTATGAAGTTATTTTCAACCACAATCAAACACATTAGTTAAATGGGTTCAATGAAGAGACTAATATTAATTGAGTTATCTTTTAAATATTGTAAATATTTGCCTGAACATATTTTTTTATTTACAATCCATTTTTAGATTTCTATAAAACTGAACATTGAAATCGTCGCCAATGTAGCTATTGAACGTTAGATGTCGCCACAGACATCAATCTTCACACCTATTCATTTAAAAAGTTTAGTATACCTACATATATTATCCCAAAATGTAATGAAAGGTGTATTTGCATTTATTTTAAATCGTATTTAAAAAGATAGTATTGCAATAGAAATGGGTGAAACTTTGATGGAATATATATGGAAATTATTCCGGAATAATTTCCTTCAGTATATTTGGCTAACTTCGTTTTTGTGTAGGAAGAAAAATGTTTGCTTCTTAAATTGATTTACGTAATATTTTGTGTAAATATGCACTACGTTTTCATAAGCATTTGATAATAAATTTACAGAGCACAATAATGTAGGTTGGAATTGAATATTCAGTTTTGAGGATTATCTGTTGCTCAAATTTTTCAAATATTTTGCATACGTTAATTTTTACAGCAAGTATTTGTATTTACTATACATATTATTTTATTTTTGTTTAATTTTTCAAAATATTGACAATACATAATAATTATACCTTCCCTTTGTACAAAACTTACCATGAATTTCATTCGATCCCACAGAGTGTAGAATCATATTTCACCAGCAACAGTGACAGTAACCTAGTTACATTGTTAATAATTACGAGGGATGTACGCTACCTATTTACTATCCCTAGTATACAGGGTGTCTCCGATATACAAAGCATGCTTTTAAGGGATGATAGCTACAACGATTTAGAAACAAAAACATATAATACACCTTGTGTCTATCTGTAAGCGTAAACGAGAATAAAAATTATTTCTCATGTCACAAACTTCGACGCATACTGTACACCAGCAGCCGATCAGTGCAGGATTTACCCGACGATTACAGGCATGTGTTCTTGAAAATGGGGCACACATCGAGCCTTTCGTGTAATACATTTTCCCCTGTCTCTCAAAGAAGTCCTTTTTAGGACCACCAATTTATCACAAATAAAAGAAAAGAACTCAATTTTGTAGTAGCCTTTACGAAAGAGCTTAAAGCGCCATAACATAATTGCAGTAATTACATTGTTTTCATTCAGTGCGACTTTCCCGTAACTTAAATTTTCATTTACCGATCGGAGGCTGCTATTAAATACGCCCTTTTCACTCTAACTTCAACATAACATCGATTTTATTGTCATAACATTATTAAAAAAAAACGCAAAGGTAGGTACCTTTATTTTAAAACGTATGGCCATTGACTTCGTACGATACAATAGTCTAATGTAGTTCAAGGTCGTATAAACAGATGATGCTTGGCTTGCATCTGTGCTTCTATTGAATACGTGTACAGTATGGTGTAAGAGAAATGGCACCACGCTTCAATTTCAAAGTATTAAATAATTCGTTTTCATCGTTGTCTTCAGTTATTTTCAACCCTAAATTTTTGATATGGTTTTTTGGTTATTTAAGAAGCAATATGGATGAGTTTTCTTGTACAGTTTGACCAAATAAGGCTTTTTAGAAATAATTTTTTTCTCGTTTACGCTTACAGATAGACCCAAGGTGTATTATATGTTTTTGTTTCTAAATCGTTGTAGCTATCATCCCTTAAAAGCATGCTTTGTATATCGCGGACACCTGTATAGTAGGCATTGAAATAAACATTACACAACATCATTTATTCGTTGTTTATCTGTCAAAGAATGGCCAAACTTGAGTCGTGTAGCTGTATTTGTTAAAACGTGGTCTTGAGTTAAACGAACTTTACGCTGTCTTTAAATATCTGTAAAAGAACGGTTTAGCGCTGGAACAAATTTGTGTAGATATGGTTAGGGTACTTTGGGGATGATGCTCTTTCGTATAACGTGGTTAAGAATTGGTCTCGAGAATTTCGATGTGGAAGAACCTGCGAACATGCAAATTAAGGAACAATAATAATATAATCAATGACTGTTTGGGACTTCATAAGATGTCTGCTAGATGGTTGTGCCTATCCCGAGTCGAAAGTCCAAAGCAAGAAGTGGCAATGTTTGAGGATCTTCACAACTACGTAAGTTTAAACACACTCCATGCGTAAGATTATAGCCACCCTTTTCTGGGATGCCAAGCGAATTTTATTAATTGTTTATCTGGAATGAGGACATAAAATCACAGGCCAGTCTAACACTATACTAATTGATCAACTTGGTACTTGCATTAAAGAAAAAAGAAAGAGAAAGTTAACATGTGGAACTACCATACCCACCATCTCATATTGATTTTTATGTACTTCCAAAATTAAAGGAAAATCATCGGACGACTAAATTTAATAGCGATGACAAGAGTTATGACAGCAGTGAAAGAATTCTTCTGCGATCAAGATCTAGAATTTCTTCAAAGAGGTGTAAATATGTTAGAACTTATATCTTCAAGTGTAAGGTGACTATGTTGGCAAAATAATATTGTTTTATAAGTTAGAGACAATAAATACTGTACATCCCTGGTACGTTATGGACAAGATGATTCAACTTATTGTCGTAAATTGCTTAATTGCAATTTCCAAGTAACCCAAACAAAAACAAAAATCTGATAGAGCTGTTTCATTTGTTACCAACATTCATCTAAACCAGTAGCCGATTCTTCACACCACATTATTGTAACATTATTATTAATTCAATTATCCTGTTGAGCATCTACATACTTATAATGGCCGGAATTCAATCTTGGTTTGGCCCATCTGAATTCTGATCTGTTAAAACTTTTTGAGGTATAAAAATACCTTTTAATCCAACTTGTGCGCTTGTACATGAGGATGAGCTGCTAGGATTTGCCGCAGCTATAGCTCCCCATACAAGATAGCCGTGCAGTTGGGTATTAGATATTCCGAATTTTCATCCTCCTTCTCCCAAAACCTGCTGTCGCTATTGTGCTACAAACCTATCCTTGTGATGTGGTCCCCAAGGCGGCACTAGTCTGTTAGAAAGCCCACAAGGACACGTAGTTTGTTTCCACTTAATTCTATTAGTATGATCTTTGCTCTTCTTTTGTACGGAAGCTTTTAAGGAATATCTTGGAGTGTCTTAAACCAGAAAGATATGCGTAGAGGAATGCTCCGAGCTTCTATTCCTTGTCCTTGAATCCTTTTTTATAGATGTTCGTCCTGTTTTGCAGAACGGTTGTCGTCCCATAAACAAGGTTGTGGCGGCCTTCTTTGCTAATAGATTAGCTTTCTCGTTGATTCCAGTGTGTTCTGGTACCCAGCCCAATCCAACTCTTTGCCGAGGTTGGTTAGTTTTCCTAAGTCTTTCAAATTAATTTCGATGGTGTTAGAAAGCTAATTATGGCTGCCTGACTGTCGGAGAAAATTCTGATTCATCAGTTGAGTACTTCTTACACTAGGGTTGGTCTCTGTTTGGAAGCAGTTCCTATAGGCTCTGAGTGTTTGGCTCCTGGCTCGAATACTTCTGCACGTTCTCTTATCAGTTTTGGAATCATTCGTATATCATTTATTTGCCTGTAGGGAGTAGGTGGATAGTTCTCATTCGCCTTGTTGCTTAGCCTTGTAAGAAAATTCTTATCAAAGCTGTTCTTAACCATTTAGTCGTTCGGCAGATTGAAGAGTCCCTAGCCTGGTTAGTCGGTGCAATGTGTCATGCGCGACTCCCTCCACAACTATTAACTAAGTACTAAAACAACTGTATATTCGCGTTTGACAAACTTTTCTGCTTGGGCGTTAGAATTTTTGTTATGAATATTAAGCAAAATTTTCTTGTGCACGATTTACACATTGTTAAAAGTGGATGGTGGTAGTGCTATACAATCTATTTCTGCAAAATTATACATTGGTTTACAACAAGAACATTGATTCAACAGAAACGATATGAAATTTTTTTCATGACATGGATGTCTGTGTCCAAAAGCCAGTGGTAGGCGTCCCACTTACTGCAGAAAATAAAAAAAGAAGATACCCTAAAATGTGGGCAGTAGAGGAGCATGTCTATTCGAATAATAGCGACTATGGTCGACTTTCATTTATGGCAGTGACATGTTCAGATTGCACAATACAATACAGACATATTCTGACTTGAACCTGGAACACGAAGTAACTCACTGTATGTCAGAGGAAAGATCCGAGTATAAAGGTGGTGTGGCAGGTTTTGAGTCGGAATAAGGCTATACCGAACTGTAGGTCGCCTTGTATTGGCTCACTTACTGAAAGTATTCAGATAAATTATTGAAATCTTTTATCTTCCAGATACAAGTATTTTGAGAGAACAATCCATTATTCATCATTGGTGAGGTAACATTCTCCATAAATGATTCGATAATTTGCCACCAAGCCGTGGTAACCACCACCACCGTGGCAGCACAAATTAACACGATATGATTTCAATATTCACAACGATTTTTAGTCAAAATGTCAAAATATCCCACCGTTCTTGTAAGCAGTGTAGTTGCCATAGACGTACTAAAAAATAGAAAGAAAACAATTATGTGCAGAAGTAATTTATTATGTCATATTATTATAATGTTAAGGCTTGGTCTTAGTGAAACACCTGATGTAATAATATTCACAGAGGAATCATACAATTGCTCTTCAAATACGATAATAATATATGTACATCTCAGGCTGTCAAATTTGGAATCAGTCTTGCCATCCAAACCCGTTGATCTTATCTCTACAAGACTAAATACCTTTAAAATCGAAATCTGATGATTTACATAAAAATATATAAATATCTTGTGTTTGATGTAGGTACATACAATTTACATAATATATTCTCATTCTAACACAGCTCTTTGAATAACGTTTATCGCCATCTTAATACAATAGAAGCAATTGTATGATAACTGTGTATAATATGATATTTATAACTCCTATCAGTCCAAAAAGGTATATTTTCTTATAATAAAAAGTATAAATTAATTATAATCTAGTATATGTATATAGTACTTACAAAATTCTTTTTTTTTCTTGTTGTTTTTGTACAATTGTGGATCATATTGATTTGATTCGTTAAGATATTACAGTTAGTAGTAATTACGACTTGTTTCATTGTTGGAGATGGGATATTCTATCCTCTTATGTAGTGATATAATAACGTACATATATTAATAATAACTGCAATTTACTTAATTGTCATCAACTTTGAGCCACGCTGTACTTTCTGTACAACATCTATCAGATTCGGTTCAATTTATTTTCTTATGTTTTTGGACTTATACGAGGAGAACATAATCGTCAAAGTAACCTACAGACGTTATGGTTATTACGTTTTACAATATATGTTGTGGAAAGGATGTTTGTTCGATAGGCACACATCTGAAATAAAGCTTGTAGGAAAATCAACAAAGGTGTAAATTTTGTAACTACATCTGCCGGGAGATATTACGAAGTAATCCTTACAAGATGCCAATCGAAGCTAAGCCAAGTAATTTATTTGAATTTTGTAATAGTTCAGCAATTTTGAATTGATTGATAAAATAACGGAAATTAAATTTAAGAAAACTATAGTAAATAGAACATAATATGTAGTAGGTATAGTAGAGGAGACCGGTTAATTTATACTCGACAATTGAAAAAACATGAGTATTGGATTTTGCAGTTATGATATAAAATCAACATTCTATGTTCAATTTTGCTGAAGCAAAAAAATCTTCGATCTCTGATCTTAAAATTTCCGATGTGAGGTAACTCAACCATATAACTCTGGATAAAATTGCTGGGGTGTGTTGCTATTCACTGTTCTGGAAAGTAACTTAAAGGTGGATAATCTGTTCGAAAAACGATCCACTGTTTTGTCATACAGAGGGCAACACTTCAAACGAGAATTGTGTCTGAAAACATACGATAGTTACAGTTATTATGAAACATGCATCTTGTCTATAACTGCTGATTTTAAATAACCAGCAGAAGCTTGACTATAATTTTTTTTTGAAACGACAAGAATTAGATTTATGTTTCAAAGGAACTATGTGATGGAGATTTCAGCTTTGAAGGAAATTAAACAATTAAACTGAAAAAGGAAGAGGTTTTTCAATTGCTCTAGTTGAAAATAATAATGCTGTTGATGCTTATGTCCCACCAGTGTTTATCCGCAAGAGGCAGCAGTTCAAAGACAAAAATATGATGCAGAAGGAACCGGTTCTATTAGTGATATTCTTTCGGTTGCCTACTTTTAATAAAATATAACAATTAGACGTAAGATTTGTTAGGTATTTTATCCGTTTGGATGTAGCCGTAGGAAGCTCAACATTAAAGTATCACGTTCAGATGGAGGGCAAAGTATTCTGGGATGAGAGACAATGACATAGTAATAAGTTGGTAGATTTAGTGAACTCTCCCCTGTGTGTGGGCGTGCGGAAGGAATTTTTGTAAATATCTTGTTAACTGTCCGGCAGCGAAGAGGGAAGGGTGGAATCGAGTGCTTAGGCGAATCTTGATTAGCCAAGTGAACTTACATTCAGCTGGCAAACTTCTTTGTTGTTGCGCATGCAAGTCGAAAGACCTAAAATGTTATGGAAGCACAGTAGGCCTTTTAGCCGAGTTGCCATACAGGATGTTCTTGCCCATATGATAAGATTGTAAGAGAAGTGTGACAGAATAATGAAGCAATATGTAGAGGAGCTACAAAAAAGATATGACGTAGGCAGAAGAGCAATTCAATTAAATAAACGGCAAGAAATAATTCTATGCAGGATTATGAAATGAATTCAAAGCTCAGACAACTGCTAAGAAAGTCAGGTCTATCAATCTGTATCCAATATTTATGTATATGTGATCTTAGATTTTCAACTAACATGGTGGCCACATTTAAATTTTAAAATATAAAAAGTCTGAAACATCAAAAAAACTCCAAGAAATGTCAAAATATAGGAGTAACTGTAATTCGTGCAATCTTATGAAGTTGGCATACCAATAGGTTTGATTTATGGCGCTCGCGCTGTTTTGAAAGAGCATACTGTTATTTGCAAACCTTTCTTTGCTGACTACTCAATCAACTTTAGAGGTTAGTAGAGGCAACCGCTAAAAGTATCAAAGTTGAAGATGGAAAAGAAGAAAATTAGGTACTCAATGTTTATTCGATCAGACGAGTGAAGATGCAAACTAGATTTGTAAAATTTGTCGAAAGTTTAGTCGGAATGGGTTCATAAGTAGTATCCTTAAATGTAAACCATTCAAGTGTGTTAAAATTTGTATTTCTTGAATTCTTTGACATTTTTAAAAATAAACATACAACTATTTACTTTATCTTAAATGAGCATTATTCCGGTCTCCTCTATATGGTAATTTTAATCATTAACTTTTTAAAACTAATTAAAGTGACTATAATAATAATCACCTTATGCGTGAGGTGTTATATAATACAGAAAGTAGGACAGCTATGTAGCAGGAAGAAAACAAAATCGACAACAAAATAGCCAATTATCACCATATTTCATAAAGTATCAACTTTTTTCTGCTGGCTTTACGAGAGGCAAACATTTTGTTGTACTCCCTCTATATCCCTGATATCTATGCATTTATATTGATATATCATGGCAATAAACATGTTTTTAGTACCTACTGATTTCTTTCGTACCCTACCAGATGCGTCATAGTAAGCAGGAACAGGTAAAGACTATATCCACCATTAACAATAAATGTTTTCTTAAAAGTTTCATTCCAGATGTGTTACAATTCTATAGAGATTACAACAATAGGAAGTGTTTTTCTTTTGTATGTAAATAAATATAAAGTCGTTTTTTTAATATTCTTTTACCAGATTGGCGAATTAATATTATTTATTATTTAATATTATTACAAAAAAATCAACGTCACATTTTTTACTTTGTATTTTAATAATTATACTTGATTTCACACCTTATAACATAAAATTCAGTATATCATCATAATTGTTGTATTCATTCTCATGTTCTCATACCGTTTATATATAACTGTATATATACACATTAATTTGTTTCATTTTTTTATCAATCTTAAATATGTCATTCATACTCAGTAATTTTATACAGAACTATGTTATATTTATATCTATAGTGATGAAAATATTTTTATGTAGGTTTCATATGGGTTGTTTGTTTCTCATTTTTTAACTTTCGTATTTTTTCCATTCATTCATTTGTTCTTGTCAAAGTTTTTTTTTTGGTAATTGATAAATTGTCATGATGGTTTCTTTATTTTATGTTTATTTCACTTTTGTTTTATACAAGATATAAGTAAAACACACAGAAATAATTCATGTTATAGCAATTGTTACTTCGTACATATTCTTAAAATATAAATGTATCGGAAAGGGTTGCTTGATCGATGCGTTCGCATGGATATATTTCGTAATTTGTCGATGAAATTCTTGAACACATTTAGTAATTATTGCCCTAAATAATTATTGAAGGAAAGAGTTTCATACCTACAAAATGCGATGGTATTAAGAATGGAGTAATCGATAGTGTTGCTGCAACCAAAGTGTGTTATTACTAGCACAATTTTAAACTAATGTTATTATTTCTACAGCTTTTTTTACCATTTGACAGATTAGCAACATTAACATCAATAAATTTTGACCATTAAAAAGTTGAGCTTAAGGGAGTTTAGACCGATATAGATAATACTGCAAGATAAAAAGTATATTTTAAGAACTAAAACTAGTCCAATCAAAAATGTTAACTTTTGGTGTGTAACATTGGTATCTGTTTAAAAGATCGAAATAAAAATTTGCACCATTTGCGGTAATTTTCAATATTTCTGAATTTATCAATTCATTTCTTACTTATAGCAAGTATTATTGCTTAATAACATAGTAAACTAAGAAATAATAAATAAAATAAATTCTCAAATAGTGCTGGCAATGCTGCACATTTAATCACTTGACATAAACCATTAGAAGGAAGTTTAACAATAAAAATGACAACAAACTTTAAGATTGTCGTAATTATGGTACCATTTTCGCCAATTGTTTTGACTGAATTGATGCAACTGTATTAGTCACCGCCATGTTTAACATTGTACTAGTTTAAAATGACAGATAATGGTTCGTACATGTCAGAAGCAGGCTCAATCACCGCAATACGAAACAGTCCATCTAGAAAACTAGACAATAGTATAACAAGGTCTACAAAAAGACGTTTACTCACACAATATACTCAGCAAGAGCTACAGTAATAGTCCGGTAAACGATACAGGTTGGAAGTCACTGTAGCTGTACTCATTATATACAAAAAATTGGCCAATGCCACTTCCTATAGCCATCGAAAAATATGGTAGCGATAAAATGAAATTATATTCTGGAACGAATGGAAAACATACAATACAGTCTGGTAGACAAACAGCATTTACATCCGAGAAGGGGAAATTTTGGCCAACAATCTCATCAACAGCTCGTAAACGTCTTTGCCATCAGAAATTTGCTTCGATAATTAGTTACAACACAAACTTTTGAAATCCATGATAAATCTTATACAAGCTTCGATATTAAAATGATGATCTGTGTAGGGAATGGAATGCTGGTTCTTTTCTTTATTAGTTTCCAGTCACGACACCTTTAGGAATACTTGGGATTATCTCAAATATGCTAAATCGGGAGGAATGGAAATAATACAATCCTTATTCTGCAAAATTAATGTTATGCCCAGAAATTTGACTTGCTTGTGCCAACTGATGGATGTGTAGGTATTTAGGCCATTCAAACGCCTTCAGCGCAATCGTAGCATTATCTAAAAGCATCGGCTTCTTATAATGTTGAAAGATAGATAAAATATATTGCATTTTATATGAAATAATTAAAACAGGGCTTCATTAAATTGAAAAGGTTAGGTCACGACATCTTTAGCCGATGGAGACAACGAAAATAGAAGGAATTGATCAGAAACGCAGAATTTATTCGTCTGTCTGTTAAAACCCCTTCGATATAGATTACGAAAAAATAATTGTTAGTAAAGTTATTAGTATATGTAGCTAAGACCTCAAAACAAGGCAAGGAAACAAGAGCAATTAAAGTAGATTTTTTAAAGCAATATCGAGATATTAAGAAGACCATTCTTAGTTCTGCAAAAGAATAGAGGAATAGCATTTAAAGAATTTTCCTTCCCCCGACCTCCGATTTGCAGTCTAAATTTATTGCAATATTTTCATTTAGAATAAATAATAATGTTATACATACTCACATATGGAGTGCCATTAACTTTAAACGCCATTATTTCTGTACAGAGACATATGAACGGTTGAACACATTGCTCTGTAAAATCATCTCTCACCAAACAGCATAGCCAAAGAGTCACTTGACACCATTTTAACGCATATGACATGTTTCCGACCTTAATGTGAAGATGGCAGGCCTCGTCAATAAAAGATAAAAGCTAGGGAATGTGATTGCGCATCGTTTGACACGTACTCTAACTACTAAAATTTCAGCCATTTTGGACCCGCAGTTGTTGTTTGACAATCGTTAGAGCGAGTCAATGTGAGTGTTTTTGTGAAAATGGAAGAAATCGAATATCGAGCTTTGTTCGTGTTAGATCAAAACCGTATCCGAAAGAACATTTCCAACGCTCTGTTAGCGCAGTTTAGCCGCAATAAACGAGAGGTTTGGCGCCAATTAATTACTGTAGATAAAACGTGGATACCTTTATACGCTCAAAACAAAAATACTGTCAAAACACTGAACTGCGAAGAGAGAGTCTACTCCAAAAAAATGCTTTTTCGGATGGGAAAGTCATGGCCACTGTTTTTGCGGATAGTCCTGGGATTATATTAATCGATTATCTTCAAACAGGAAAATCCATTTCAGGTGCATCCTACACATCATTACTTGACAAGGTAAAGGCAGAAGTTGGTCAAAAACGGCTACATTTGCTGAAAAAAACTGTTTCACCAAGATAGTGCGCCGTCTCACCCTTCAGCGGTTGCCATGGCGAAAATCGCAAGATTTAACTCCAAGTGACTTGTTTTTGTTCCCCAATCTAAAAATTGCGCTCGAACGATAGAGATGAGGAAGCCATCACCTTCGTAAGCAATTATTTTGCAGGGAAAGACGTTGGACGGGTTAGAGAGAAGGGGGATCACTGAGAGAAGTATGTAGACTTACATTTAAACAAAAAAAATGCAATCTGAATTGTCCAGTGATGATTTCGAGAAACTGCATCGTCACCTCGGCCTACAGTTCAAATTTACAAGAAATATTTAGCGGAATGCGAGATTGGTATAGGGATTACAAAATTATTTGGCACTACTAACACTGTACTAACAGTTTATCCATAATTTAGCAGTATCCTCCTCAATTGCTTAGACACTCATTAGATGATCATCCTAAATAGCTACCAAATTTCCAGTTGTTATATATAATAAGGACATACGTTTGGAAAATATTTGTATATATATTGGTATTGTTGAGAAGTTTCTACATTGCCTGCAGTCTACTCATTTAGGTGGACGACTCTGTAATTTTTTGGATAGTACCTAGAAGAATGATTGAACATTATAAAAAAAAATTAAAAAAATGTAGTGACAAACAACATGTTTGCAATGGCTGTGTTCCAAAATGCGTGGCCAGCACTTCTAGTATATTCTTATCAAACCATACCATAGCAGCGGTTGAAATCGTCTAAGTGATTTAACAAGTATAGCTACAGGGAACATCATAAAGTAAGAGAATTTAGTTAACACAGTGAAATGATTTGGACACACATTTCTCATTAATAATTTCTGTGATCCTGTCATCCTGGTAAACAGTAGTGATGTCAGAATGAATAAAGTAGAAATCAAGTAATAGAACGAAATTTATTCAGAGGCTGGTATGCGTGATGAAAAAATTTTGGACATTGGGTAAATAGTGGTTTGTTGCTTCTCTTTGACAAAACAGTAAATGATAATGCAGCGCTGTAAATTATATTTTGGAATGATCTTTATGATGTTGGCAGCACATTTTGAAACACATCTGATGCAAAAAGAAGGTTCGAAATTTGTATTTATTTGCTCAGATTAATGTGGTATAAATAGGTACGTTTAAAGTTGAAGAGAGATATATGATCTTAATGTTGTCAATCTAGATGAAAATATTAAATAAAAAAGACCGCGTTAAAGGTATTTTTTAACAAAAAAAAGATCATTTTATTCATTAGATCTAGCACAGCAAGTAAGCTTTACTCCAGATGCAATCAAGATTAGGTTATTGTTGCGATCAAAGTCAAGAGTTTCTTTCAGTATACAAATTCATTCCTATTCTGTTGTCGTTACCAGTTTCGTCAATTCCACCAGATGCATGTTTTTCGAATTAACTAACAGAATTGTTTATTACAAAATTTTTCTGATTACGTTTAAGGAAATCATATATAGGATATTAGAGTAATAGCACAGTTTTGTTTTTGATCATTGAATCATATAGTTCAATGATGAATGTACGTATAACATAATGAAGTACTTATGATATTTTAATTAATACATGAGCACTATTATATTCTTTCATCGACGAAATTAGAAATACTTCATGCTACACATCGTTTAAGTCTTACATATACAAGCTAATATTTTGCTGCTGAGCAAAATGAAGCGGCTTTTCACATTGCAAAACAATCGAGAGTTTTCATTCTTTGTTATTAGCTAAGAATTATTTTTCGTTGCGAGAAATAAACATATAGAAAATGGATAAATGAACTATTATTATTATATATATGAGATTTCATTGCACATATTTTACAATTTATATTATATATAAATAAACATTTTTTTATAGATATCGTCTTTATCACATGATTTATAAAGGTCATCTCCAGTTCACATATTTGTTCAGAGGTCCATTTTTCTTTAATATTTAAAAAAATTTTTAATATACTCCTCCTTTAATTTTCCCGTTAAGATTGTTAGTTGTTGTTGTAGTAAAATGTTCTTCAAATTCGCTGTCCACTTTTCAGAAACGAAATAAATTATCACAAACTTTTTTTTAATGTATATCTTGCAAGATATGAGATTTCTTGCAAGATTCGCGTGTATGAGTACTTTCTAATTTTTTTTTAATCTTCTTTGGTTTTAGCACTCATTTTTTAAATTTAAAATTTGATCGAAATTGTCTTTTCAAGCTTTCACGGCGAAATTGATTCTTCAGATATATTTTTGGTTTGTTCAGGTAAGAGAGGGATTTTGCAGGTTCATTTTTACTTTGGGATGGTAGACTGAGGGTATCTATATAGGTAGCTGATTAGGTAATTAAAATATATATTACATATTTTTTTCTTTCTATATACAACAAATAAATAAATTACAAAATAAAAATCAATACAAATTGCACCACATTTTAATAAAAAAAATCCCGGGTGTTAATACTTAAAAATAATACTATGGAATTATTACTTCCGGTTAAGACTAAAAAAATGTTATTTCGCAAATATTCTCATGCCTGCGTTGACAAGTTATTCTACTTTCTTGAAATTAATATAATTAATGTAAATTGTAATACGAGGGGTTTCTAAAATAGATCCTTGCAGTGCGATACCTAGTAAAAGAAAAGACTTAAAAGAGTGGAATCGAATTATTTTAAGTACATGTACTCCTCTTGACATCTCTGAATTATAACTATTTCTAATTTTGGTTGGTATAAAAAGTATGGGTATGCTAAGTACTTACAATACCGATTTAGATGCTTTAGAATATCTAATTAGAATATTTAGTGTTGTTTGTCTTAAACATTGATTTCGTGTTTTTGATCGCTTTATGGTTGCTGTCAAATTTTCATTATTTATATTTTTATTGAAACTTGGTCTCCTCTATTTTAATAACTTTCGCTGTAGGGATGCAATTAACAGCGCAATATTACTTAAGCTGAGTTAGAGCAGTAGCAAAGCTACGGGACAAGGATTGTAGCGGTAGTTTTGACAAATAATATCCTCTGAGAAGATTTCAGTTAGGTACTTGGTGAACCAACCAAGCGATGCATTTTAAATTAATAATAATTGTCTTGATTTTTCATTGGAGCACACAGTGCAAATTTCGTAACCAAGTAATTTATGAAGAACATACAAATGCCCATATCGTTGGCATAGATAACACATCAGTGGTTTTGGTAAGGTCAGTATTTATGAAACATGTGCAGATGCCCATATCGTTGCTGTGGACGACACAGTAGTTTCCGAAAGATTGCTCACGAAGGTCAAAAATAGATTAGGCCCTAAAAGAAATCTTTTTGAGACATCATAGATTTAGATGTATAGATCGGCCCCTGTTATCAGAACATATCAATGATTCTTTGAATGTCCAAGAATAAACTTCTTATCGTTTCTCTGGGTTTATGCGAGTTTGGTATGCTCTTTGCAATTTGTCGTAGTTGCAAATCTTTTGCAAAACCTTTATGAAAGCCAAATTGTCACTTTTGTATAATTCGTAGGATTGTTAGTTCTGTTTAGGATGACTTGAGAAAGTTAGAAGCTTTGCTGTATTTTATTACTTTAAGATGTTTAGTTTGGTAGAGATTTGCTTCTGGACTATTAAAAATAAGTATATAGCTGCAGTTAAAGCATTGTAAATTACGGTGTTATTACTTTGTAATGGTGTAAATTTATTTGGTTTGTTGCTTGCTGATTTTCAAGCTTCTTCTTTAACCACAGCCAACTCGGGATGCCGATTTTTTTCAAAAGATCGATTCTCTGAATGGATTAAAATCGAAACTCCAAGAATCGATTCCAAAAAAAATCGAGGCTTAAATAATCGATGTTACAGATAATCGATGTTTTGATTAGATTTGTGTACTTTTAGTAGGGCCACAATAATAACCAATTATTTTTATTTATTATTTCAGTAAAAAAACTTTTAACTTTTGTTATGTAATCTAAATCATTTGTAACTTTTTATTGACAGCACTGGATTACATGGCTTACTATATTACATCAGCAATATAGGTACAGTGTATGGAAAAAAAAACAAAAAATGTAGGATGCTAGAGGGAACCAAGATAGACCTTTCAGCTTTTAAACGGCAGGTCAGAAATGTATAATTTCTCTGCTAGATATAAGAATTCCTTTAATGTTAAATTCTTTGAATCCAGGCAACGTATGCTACACCTATTCATAGAAGTCTTGTTATAACTAAATGACACTTTATGTCATATTTATTATCAAATCGGGTATAAAAAAGAATCGATTTTCACAAAAATCGGATATAAAAAAGAATCGATGTGCAAAAAAAATCGAGTATTCAAAAATAGATTCAAAAAATCGATCTTTAGAAATAAAATAACCGATTTTTCTAATAATCGATTAAAAATCGGCATCCCTACAGCCAAGAGGCCGCTAATTTTGACCACAATCGGTTGTCTGGAAAGTCCTTAGGGCTTACTTTAGTTTATTGGAAATGGATTAACGAGGAAAATATGCATAGGACTGGGCGTTCTTATTCTTATTCCAAAGTTAAAATTTCCTTTCCTAGTTCAGAGCAAAGTCATCTGCTAGAGTTCAGGGTTTTTGCAAGAGAAAAGGGAGATGAAGTGAGCTTTTGAGACGGAAAAGCAAGTTTGATTTCCGGTTTGCATTCTTTAAGTGTCTTAAGGTCTTGATAGTGTTACCATAAAAAAATCATTCCTCATGGATGAAATTCGTAAATCATAATGCCCGCATAATCTTTAGATGTAGGTACATGTATCTCTGTCAAATTATCGTCTTATTTTAGTAAATTTTGATTACCCAATAAGTTTTGTATATTTTAAGTAGAAGTGACGACTGAAGAATTTAGAAAAGGCAATACTACAAAAAGCTATCTTTTTTTTAATTTTTTTTTGTTACTCGAATTGTGTAAAGAATGTTTCGAATTAATTCCAAACGAATCAGAATTTCATTTTGGTAAATTTACCAATTGCCTTAAAGGCAACCTAAAATTGATTTTTCCTACGCATTTTTTTAAGTTTAGAATTACCAAAATAGAGATTTGCTATGACATAAGACATTCAAGATTTTCAGTATTTATAAATTTCTCTACCACGTTTGGTCCAGTTTATTGTGACCCTCCGTAGTTCTTTTCAGTCAATATACTGGACAACATATTTATCAGTTAGGTAATTTTGTTGAATATTTTGTTATTAATTTATCTAGCGGATAGTACAGTGGTACAGTACTAATTTTAAGTTCTCAGGTTAGTAAAATTAACAAATAAGGTATTTTTCCGCCCAGTTCAATAATTTAAAGAAAAAAAAATGGGTTGGTTTTTGCAAAATATATGTTAGTTAACAATATTGGCGTTATTTTCAATAGGTACAATTTCTTCTTTAAAAGATTGTCAATTGCCCTCAATTTAAAAGAAGGCCACTAATTCTATGCTCTACAATAGTTATGTGAGATTTCTATGGTGTTATTCTAAGAAATTTAAATATTATTGGCAAGAACTAGTCTTGGTGATCTTTGCATTGATCGAAATTTAAAATGTTTTATCTTATGTCTCTCCAAAATTTTGTGTATGGTTATCGTTATCACAGATTTACTGTAACTTACATATACTTATGTAATCAACTTTCTAATTGAAGTCATATTTCTAAACGGCTAATTATGAGACATTTCTTTAACAACATTGCATTACTACAAACATTTACTATTATTTAATTTCTTTGCAATGCACCTCAAATCCCTACCGTAAAAAAGAGCGGCAAAAACTATATTCATAATTGGAAAAACTGTTTTAAATTGGCAACCAAATAAATTTAGAAGTTTTATAATAATAACTAACTAAATATTTGTAATTTCTTTTTTAAAGTTGCACTGTAAGGATTTACTTTAGGAACTTCAATATCCATGTATGATCACTGTATTTAAAAAGGATACTGCGCACCATTAGGTTAAAGCTTAAAATTCTCTAATGTAGGAAAATACTTTGACGAGATCACAAAACTTACTAATACATCTTGTTAATTATTTGCTAATATGTACGTAGTTAATTATTAAAAAAATAATAATACAAGTTAAATTGGCGTTTCATGTGCGAAATAACATTCTTTAGCTCCACTAAGTTCTAACAAAAATAAAAGAATTAGTACAGAATAAAATAAACCATAAATATAACCCGAAATATTTTAAAATTATAACATAAATACGAATTTTACGAATGCATCTGTTTTAAGAATTTCGCGACTATGCCGAAAATATGGAATTGAAACAAATCCGAAAAATAGGTTAGGAATTACGGTTAGAAACCGTAAAACCATTCGTCATACTACGGGTTCCTCTCGTTTAAAGTTGATATTCTGCGAGGCACAGAACTCCTGCGTCAACGGTAGGCAGTTGAAGTAAGAACACACCTTGCAATCGTACACGGGGATGATATAAAACAATAGCACTAAACAGATGAACAAGAACGCGGCTGACAGTAGACAGACCCAAATCAGGATTATCTTTTTCTGCCTGTCGTACGGGCCAAAGGAAACGAAAGGTAGTAACGCGTAGGACAATAGGAAACCGAAGACGAAACCGAAGAGGTGGGCGTAATTGTCGACCCAGGGAAGAAGTCCTACGAGGAACAGGATAAATGTTATAGCTAATAGTTTACACAAGGCTTGGTTGGGATGTTTTAGCATTGGCCACGCGTTTAACACTTCCACTATTAGACACGCTAGTAATCCGAACTGTGATCCTGCCGGTCCAACCTAGAACAAAAGAGAAACATATTTCATATGCATATTACAAACGTTTCCAAAAATACTGCTAAAGCATATGGATAAGTTTACACCTATTGTTCTACTGCAAAGTGTATCTGAGGCGATAAGATCTCTGGATTTAGACGCTTAAATTTTAAAATCGCGTATCTAACCTTTGTTTTCTGTTTGGATTGGACTTTTTCACAAATCTTGTCAAATCCTACAAACTAGAATACAATAAAACTTTAATAAGACTTTTTCACTGCCCGAGTTGTATTTGGTGACTAGTTACAAAAATACAGTATGTAAATGCAATTAAGACTTGATTTATACAGTGTTAAAAACTCCAAAGGCAACAAGCTCCGTAACAATTAAAAGTGTGACAGTTGAAATATTAACAACTGAGTTAGATCTTCCGAAAAGTTTGAAACACAAAGAAGTAGAAATACACAAATATAAGAAAGAGAGCAAATGAGATAAAAATTAGGTCAGAATGCAACGGAAAAATATTGGTGGGAGTTATAAAATGAAGTAACCAAGGGACTTTTATCAACCTAGGAAAAAACACATCAAATGATCTTAAACAGATGCGATTAAGTATGCGAATCAGATTAACTTTCAATTGAGATGCTATTAGTTACTTAGTTAACTACAAAACCGGAAAAATTGTAGTTATGCGCAATTACTAGAGACAGGCAGATTTTAGGTAACCTTGGCTGGACTAGCGATGTGTAAGCGATATCAGTAGCGTACCCAGTGCAACGTAGTATGGGTACGCCCGCTTTAATATTATGTTATTTACTTCAGATTTTATTAATTTGACTTTAGTGCAAATTGAAATTAGAGTTAATTCTTCCTGAATTCATTTGTTTATTGTGTTCAATTATTTAATTGTTAATTGCAACTAGTTAGCTTAATTTCATCTTAATAAGTGAAATTTCTTAAATATGTATATTTACATAATTATGATTACGTGATCATTATGGAGTTAAGAGGTTTATGGTTCATTTATCTAATTAATTTTGGGGTATTTCGTTTAGCTTAGCACGTTTTAAATAGATATATAATTTTGAATTGAATGAAAATTGAATACAAACAAATTCTTCAAGAACGTAATCTAGTAAACCAATTACAATATACAAGGTGTCCCGTATCGTTATGTTCAAATTTTAGGAGTGTAAAGTAGACTTCATTACAAGTCAATACAAACTGATTTTATTTTAAAAAGTTCAATTAATAATATTTTCGAAATGTCCACCTCCATGTTGAATGCAGGCTTGTGCCCGTCAGCCAACAGAAGTACTTATCCGAATTTCATACTTGTTTTGTCGAATTTGCTCAGTAGCCAAATGAATACGATCCAACAACTCCTCTCTTTTGTTTGAAACTTGCGCGTAGACAAAATTTTTCATGTACTCCCATAAATAAAAGTCAAGGGGATTAAGATCGGGTGATCTGGGTGGCCATGCAAGAGGACCACCTCGGCCAATCCATCTTGGATAATTGACATTAACCCAATTTCGAAGCAATGTGGTGGTGCCCCATCCATGTGAAACCACATGTCTTCGTCGAACATTCAGTGGAACATCCTCTAAAAGACCTGGCAGTTCGTCAATAAGAAATTGAAGGTAATTCTCTGCATTTAACCTCCCAGGAAAAGCAACAGGAACAATCAAATGGTCATCGATTAGGACCACCCAAATGTTAATAGAAAATTCATGTTGAAATTTAGAACGGCGTATAGCTTTGGGATTTTCCGATGACTACCTGGACTATTGCGTGATTGTCGCAATATCCATGTAGAATAAACTAGTGATATGGATATAAGCCCTCACATCTTAAAATTCCCAAAATTCTCTATGTACTTCCAGAAATGTTCTGTAATGAGGAATGCGCCTATCGGGAAAACGGTGTCGGTATTCAATAGCTGGTTGACGTGTAGTGCCGTTACAGTAGCCATACAGAAAATGTATGTCTGCATACTCTTGAGAAGAAAATCGGTAAGGCATTTTTAAGGAAGAAAACGTGCCCACTCACTAATAAGCTGTTGTATGAACTGAAACGTCATGTAATCCTATGACTATACTTATGGTTTAGCGCTAAAGAAATAAGTAAAAGCCTTCTTTATCATAAATTAATTTCCAATACTCTTTTTTGTATATCTCCAAGAAATTACTGTATGCACTACGACATATGTTTATTTATTTTACATTTTATTTTGCGGCGTTATTTATCACAGGCCTGTTATTGGATCATATAACTAAATAAAATTAGTTTATATTGACTTTAGGATTACTATTTGTTTCATGATCTGACAATCACATTGATAGGTCTGTAATTCTGAAACAAATAAAAATAGATATACAAGTTTTGCGTTTTTCTGACTTAAAATAAAGTATACTTTACACTCCTAAATTTTTTTCATTTTACACCTATCACAAGTTGTGATGTTGAGAGGTCGTGGTATGTATTTACATCGAAGAGAAGCAATTTTACCGACGAAAATTTGGAACAAGTAATAATAATAACTGTAAATAGTAACCTTTTATTAGCGTAATATCTAGTAAATTAACATTATAATAATCTCATCATCTGGTGTGAGATAGTACGTATATTAATATAAATAAATAAAATAATTGTTCATTCTCGAAATGAATTTCATTTTAATTTTCCTCTACATATTTTTATTTTATTTCTGTAGTGCACCACATAAAACATTGGCGTTTCTGATAAAAATAACCAAAATAAAACTTTATACTTACTTTACTCACCTCATTTCATTCTTTCGTGTAAGTAGTAAGCTTATTGACGTTTTTCTATGCTTCACGTAAGTAATATCATAATTTGTATTATCTTTTTGTTTGTATTATATATACATAAACCTTAAATTTATTTTAATTTATTATATATAATTTAATAAACATATTTTAACATCAACCTTTCAACAAATTATCGTTATAAAATTTGTAGATTTTCGTGAAGATGACAATTCGTTGAAACATGTAGAGAAAAATTTGAAATTAAATAATAATCATATATTTGTTAATACGCTATGAGAAGGAATACTTATTTTATTTATTGTTATTGATAATGTTACAATAGCTGTGCTGGTTTAAATTCTTGTAGGTAAATAATATAATTTGTAAAATAGGGAAAAAAATAGTGCGCCACTAGTGCTGCTCTATCTCTAATCAATAATTACAATTACAAACGCTACAGATGTGTAACTGAGTATACATTATTCTCCTGGATTATCTACTACATTTTCTGTCTACCTAATCGTATCCGGCATACAAGGTGATATCGATAAATATAAATGAAACGTGTGTATATCTATTTACATTGAATTACACGTGTTTTGGTTACACCCTCGTATAGTAAGTGATACCATTTACCTAAAATGTGCCTGTCTTTAGTACTTACAGCGGCATGATGTTAACAAAATTCTTTGAATGGAAAACAGTTAGAAACACAAGTGGAATCAATGTTATCGAAAAAATCTATGTGGATTACTAAAAAAGAAATATATGTGGGGAGGTACAGGTTTATAAAATATTTGATAAAAGTTAGATAAACTTTCACTCCGGCCAACAGAAGAAATTGGCCCTTAAAGTAACATTAATTGTTGCTTTCGTTATTTGAGTAATAAGCTGAAAGTAATAAATTTTATTATAGGCTTGGGGGTCAGGCAAAGTTTGCACAAACACAACAACTTGCTGCTCTAGTGTAGGGAGTGAATCAAAGTTTAATTTTATGAATTTTTCATCGGTTTTAGAAGCGGAAATTGTTAAATCAAGGGCAAGGACAAGATTCAGCAGCGTCAACAACACCAAAGTATGATCGACACCTCTTTCAATTTGCACACAAAAATTGCCTGTTTAAATGTGACTCATCTTCAAAGTCAGTTAACTATGGCGACTCAAAGATTGATGTGAACATAAACAGTAAGATATCATCTTCATTACGTGAATCTCTATATCCAAAGCTATACGCTTCACTTACCGCAGAGTATGGAAAGCACCGTAGAAAGTGGGCACAGGAGCATATTACTGGGGATAATAACTAAGGTTTACATTAAGTTTTGGGTGTAAGGATTCAGTGTACCCAGATAACAGACGTGGTTTGAAAGATGTACAGTAGGAAAACAAAAGAACACTATATTTCTTTGACAAAAGATTTCACCTAGCGGTGTGTTGGAATAATGATCGAAAGCCATATTATACCAAACATTGCTAGGAATTGGTTTTAATAGGCGGACAACAGTAGAATCGACTGGCTAGTTCATTTCCTGGACGGTTATGCAACAGTTAACTACATTTTCAGATATTATTTGCCAACTTTCAGAGTTTACGGCGACACTTGCACACAAATGCTGAATTTTTTGATGACTGTCTTCGTCAATAAGTTGGCGTTCTTGAAACGACTATACTACTCAAAAATCTGCGTTTTGTTTAAAAAATATTTTTGGAAAACTTCTTGAGGCATTGCCAACATTTCGGTAGATGATTTACCAAGTATGACATCAAAGTTGACGCAAAGATATTGCTGGAATTTATTAGCCATCATCAAATTTGCAAATTAACGTTAACACATGTTTACAATACGCTATTCTATTTCACAATGTTGTCCCAACGGCATATCCAACAACCGTAAACGTTCTAATATAACTTCGTACACTAACCAAATTGTGTTACCACCTTTCTTCTAAATACTTACACATCTTACGTTACATTACATCACGTCTTAATTAAACCAAAATAAATTATCAACATGACAATCTTAAAATTATTAAGCATTTTTTGATATGGCTAGATAAAGAACAAAACTATGAGTATGATGTTTATAGGGTGAGACCAAAAAGTTTGAAATTATGCGAGGCTGTGGTTTCTATAACATGTTTCGTGAATCACTAATTTGCAGATAAACGTTCTGTTCGCGTAAGTTGCATTGACAAAGATTTATATATATATACATACAGAGCTTTCATTTAGAATCAAAACCCACGTGGTCTCCGACGTAAGATAATAAGATCCCCAAGCTGTCTAACCAGTCTAACGTAAAAGTTGCAAGGTTGATACTTGACAGTTTTTATACGCCTCAGTTTGCCTCGTTGTTTCCATTTTTATTCCTCCATTTTCGTTTACTATCATAAAAGTTCTTTTTTTAATCCACCAGGAAATAATAATACAGTGTATGCTTGGTAAGTTTGTAGCACATTAATTGTAATGACAATGAAAACAAGAATTGTTGTGTCGGATTATCATAATGGTGTTTACACTGGAACATGATACCTTTATTTTATAGGTACTTTACAGAAGTGATATACAAGATGATAATGGGAATTGGAATTATGCTCTACAAAGTTGTATTGAGCAATTAACTGAGGCGTTCCCAGATTTTGATATTGATTACGTTGCACTAAAACACCGCAGAAATCTTATAATTCATAGTTTTGAAGATAGACCGAAGATGTTACACAATTTAGAAGAACTTCAATCAGCTGTACTAAGAAATAAATAATATCACCATAGAAGAAGTGCAAAAGGTATTTGAAAATTTGAAACGGAGAGTAAATATTTGTTTAGATAACAAAGGAAACCACTCTCAACATTTATTATAACTATTTTTCTGTTACTTAGTTGTGATTATTTACAATATAAACCTAACCCGTAAAATTTTAATTGTCAATATATGTAAATAAAAATTCTGGGGCTATTTTATTTTTAAATATGTATGACCATACTGTTAAATGGGTTGCATATCTAAAAGAAGTCACGTGGGTTTTGGTATTAAATGAAAGCCCTGTACAATTAGAGGTTCTGTTTAAAAATTGTTCATTTATGAATAAGTTTATAATAGCTTTTTAAAAATATGTCTGGTGACGACATTAGGTTTAAATTAAGGTACTGCACAATGTTTTCAAAAACATGCTTGGATATACCAAGCTACTAAATTGTATTGTTCCACAATATTGTTACGTAATTGGTATGGATCTGAAAAGAAATCGTATATCCTATATCTGCAAATGGAAAGCATGGGCAATATGCGGTCGTGCAGATTCTCACTGAAGGAATCACAACTAAACTCGCCATCATGCAATTGATTTATGAAAAGTTCTATGATATTATTTTTTCAATATTTATATAATATTATTTTTTTAATATTTAGAGTACCCACAATAAAGAAATACGGCTCACAATTCTACTACACGACTTGGTATATTAAATCGTAATTTTTACAGGCTGTAATCCAGTTTGGTCGACAAACACGTATTCTGAGAACCTCTGCATCCATTGAAATGAAGCCAAAAATGTTTCATAATATCTCAACATCTTTTAGGTATCCAAAACGTCATCATCGTTACGATATGCATTGAACAAGCGACAATAAGCATATCTTCGATTGCAATTTGGTGGCAATAATTTTTGATTAACTTAAGATTAACTTAACCGTTTTGCTAATCGTCTTAGATATGCTGTAAACCTCATTGTTTTTTGGTCACAGTGGGCTATAGTGATTCAATATGTACCTATACGTGAGGAACTGCCTATCTTAAACTGTGGTCTAATAAAAGCACGTTTACAAGTGTAGTTTTATTTAATCCAAAATTAAAACTAACATAATTACATAAGTCAATGCATAATGCTCGTCTAAATGTTTGATTTGAAACAATTGACAATAATGTTGTTGGACCCACGTTTAAGAAAAAACTTTAAATAAAGAAGTATATCTCAATTGAGATAATGATTATTTTGATGAATTACGTTTGGATGTAAGAATCAATATACAAATTTCATTCAGGACATGCTTGACTACAGTAGATTATTGTATTCGAGAACATTACTTCTAAAATGGTTGTTAATACTATAATAAATGCAGTAAAGAACAAAGTCGCGTGTTGGACTGGGATGAAGTACATTTTCAACACATTTCAGAATACAAGTAGTGTCAATAATCGAATTGTTAATAACAAGATTAAGTTTAGTAATTCTTAATTTTAATCTGTTAAAAAATAATCTGTTGCAAACTGACAATCTGTGTTATTTTTACGTAAATGTAATTAGTTTCTCTTGCTAGATCTGAGATTTGAATGAAACCTGATTTTGTTTGAAGACGATCGTTAATTCGACAAAACGTAATGGTCAAGAATGATATATTTATCACTGAATTTCGAGCACTAAATCATTTTTAAAAATTCAGGTCTGTATCTAAATTTGCAAAATTGATAATGGCTCTGGAGGGACTAAAGATCTTATACTACTTCGATATCATCTTATACTAAATTTATATATCAGCAAGTTAAGTTTATTACATAATCATTTTATGATATTTGCTAACCAGATCTCTGCAATGAGAATTTAAATTGGACCACCTTCTTTAGGTATTTTTTTGAAACAATATTCTATCTCCTTGCAATTTTTACTTTTTTTGCACAATTAAAAGTTAAGTTGTCTACCTGTGCGTAAATACAAACAATAAAGCATGAAGCATTTACTTTATCTTTTATAAAGTCATCTTTTAATAGAATATCAAACTTTTGACCAACATTTATTTAGAATTTAATAAAGATTATTTTTTTAATACAAGTAGTAATATAGTTTAGTATAGAGGTACTTACATCTGCTCTGTAAGGTACAAATATAGCACTAGCTAGATTTCCTGCAACACCGCTTCCCATATAGATGATTCCTATCCTGAGGCTGCCAGTCAATTTTTCTAAATCTCTCATCAAGAAATACTGAATGAAGACGGTCATCGCTAGCTGCAGTATGCCGACATGAAGGAAGAGGGACGTCCAGAGGCGGTAGAATTGATCCGGCGTATCAGGCAAGTAAAACGGAATCATGCCGCAGACATCGTTCAAACAGGATACCTGAAATCACAAAGAAATCTCTCATGTTGTTTTCGTCTCGTATATATTCCAGACACATATATTTCTTTAGTATAAACGTTAACATACTTGCGAACACAACGATGCTTCTTCGTGGAAAGTGCCTCTAACGAAATCGCAATATTCTCTGGTGGTGATACGACATTGACCGTGAATACCAATACAACAAGGATGTCCAATTACTTCGCAAACCATATGTTCAGCAATCTTGTCTTTTGCTCCCCCAGCTTTCTTTGTTGGCAACATAGGATTGTTAGCTTTCTTGCGGCATATTGGCCATTTTGTTATGTCATCCGGCCATTCGTATGGATGAACACTAGCAGGAGCATCACAGAATCTAGAAATTTTATAAATAGAAAATTTAAGATTATTAAAATTCTGATAAAACCTACTTTGGATCTAAACCACAAACAGAACCAGATATCCTACCACCAGGACCGGAATCGCCCGCTGACCACTTCTTCCATGTCGAAATGGTTTTCTGTGGAATTAAGGCGATTATTAGTTCTATTTGATGATATTATTTGAAAATTATAATAATATAATAAACATATTCATTCTTTATTCACATAACTGATGAACAGTATGTACATTCCTTATTGTTGTAAATTTTAAGAACGGGCAATCACAAGACCCTACATGCAATGTTGATTGTATTATGTATTTTTATAAGCCACCTGGGGCTCTTAAACTGCATATAAATTTACGGATTGTTTCACGGATTACATAATCCTGGTACCTGGATTTAGTTAGCTAGTCTGCTGATTTTAATTAATAATCCGCAAAGTTATACACGCTCATTATATTTCCGTGTTTTTATTCGTTTCGTGCACAGCAACCTTAGGAAATTAATTTAAAAATCAAACTGTAAGCTCCAAACAAACAAAAGTGCAGCAAAAAATGAATTACGCATAGATAAACGTACCGATGGTCTCAATCCACGGACCAGTTGATTTGGAGAAAAAGATAGCTAAGATTATTAAAAAAGTTAGTTTAAAAAACGGACATTTTGCGAATGAAAGTAACATTTTAACTAAAACTTACCGAACAATCAGCTTGAGACGATTGGACGCAACCGGAGTCATCGTTTCGGATGCAGCAAGCAGTTTCTCTTTCTTTTGCCCTGGTCTTTTCGATCTGTTGTAGGATTTTGCTGTCGACTCTCATGCATGGTGCAAATTTTGCTCCCAGATGTATCAGATCTCCTGCCCTAGGTCCAAACCTAAAAAAATGGAATGGATTATAGTTGATCATGTGAATGGCTTCGATGATTGAAATAAAGTAAGATTACAAAAACTGTAAGGTGTTGTTATGGCATTTTCAGAGAGTCTATAGTTTTAGATTAATTTATCTTAAAGAGAACATATAACTATTCACCATGTTCTTAGAAATTAAGTATAAGTAAGAGTAGTCTACTTTCCAAGGTTCAAGAAAACCAGAGGCATGTCTATAACAAATTTATCCTTCAAACGCAAGCAATAAACAGAATTTTTATCAAGAAGTTCGAAAAAGGATAATATCAGTTAACGAGTTTTGGGTAAGTGAACGAATTCTTGGAGGATGTGGCTTCGGCCCAGTTTCCGCCTAGTGATACCGACTTGATCTTTGGTGACCGGTGCAAGCAAATTACAGAATCTGTCATCCCGAGAAATATTATATTAAAATTTAGGGAAACAAAGTATGTGTATACTGAAAAAACTTTTTGAATTCTTGCTTGTATGTTCAAGAGTCTTTGCAACATTTTAATTTACCACCCGTTGTAATAAGGATAATCAATAATATGTGTTCTGAGAGTCATTTTCTTAAAACTTATGAAATCATGGAGGGCAAAGCTGTTGCCTTGATTTTGTGTTTAGAATAGTGGAGGAGGATGACACGTCAAATACGGTAGTGAAGATCAACTGTCAATGTTTGTCATTGTGTTTTTGGTGGGTAAATTGATAGAGTTTGATTGTTTTATACAAACTAAAATAAAAACACAATACCTACATACATTTGTATAAGTAAAGTGCCTTTTTTAAAAGTTGTATTCTTTAGGATTCAATTGCAATGTTTGGATTTTTATTCACACTTATAGATATGTATGTCAGAAACAATAATACTTGCATTACTTTTCTGTCAAAATATGTAAATAATTTTTACATATTACTAAATATAGATTCTACGTAGAATCTTTGCCTTTGCTGTTGTATACAAACTTCCAGTCATATGTATTCCACCCAAATTCCATCCAATATTCAAGATAGGAAAGGTAATGGTGTATAAACATAATAGTAGAACATTCAAAATTTTTAACGAATCGCAACTGTGATACACCTAGTATGAGACTTATTTAACTGTATTATTTAAAAATTGAGAATTGCTTGAAGTACAAAAAAGAATAGATATGTATATACCTAATTGCTTTTTTATTGGAAATGTGTTAACTAAAAACTAAGTAAAAATATTTATTTAATGTTTCCAATGTATCCCCTGTGAAACTCTATCTACATATGTATGTGAATATATATTTTCTTTAATATAAAATATATTACCTCCACAAACTATTCCTGAAATTGTTACAAAATTTATTTAGAACACAGTTTTTATTGTAGTAAAAACATCCTTTTTAAATACGTAGTAGATAGATATTTTTTGCGGTATTAGTGAGTGAGCAGTGCTTCATAAATATGTGTTTATTTCGTCCAAAAAAACGTTAAGGTTTTTTTCGTTGGTTATGTTAGGATGCATAGTGTAGTAGTATGCATTGTGCGCGCAAAGTGTAGTAACAAAACTCGTCAGTGTCTTATATTTTATTCGTAACATTTTGTATTAATAAATATAATTAATAATAGTGTTGGGTGATTTATTAAATAGAAGAGGATAATTTCTGTTAAACTTCTACAATTGGATTGGAAGTATTCAAGGTATAATTGCAATAAATCTTTGTACATCTTTTTGATATACTAATATGTGGCAATCTCTCTGTTATTGCAGATGTTAGAGCTTGAATTCAAGGTAAGTGCTTAATGGTTTTTTGTATTGTCAAAATAAAAAATAATTTTTTATAGAAAATATCTATTCTCGCGGGATACGTTAGAATTTCAAAGGGTATAATAATAACAAACTTAAAATTCTGTGCATTTTTGGAAACAAATTATACGAGGTGTGTTTCAAAAATTGTTTTAATACAGGATGATAAATCTTTGGTAGTCCAAGGGCATCAGATCGCTGTATAACACATTTATTTATTCTTCAATTATACTATTTCCCAACATTTTGCAGTGAATTTGTATATTAAGAATTTTCACTTTATCAAAACTGAAAACATGTTCAGATTGTTGTAATACCTATGTTTTCTAATACTGCTACTGGTACTATTTGATTTATATTGAATAATTATTCTATCTAATATGCGTATACAGATTATAAACCACGCTTAAAGTCACTGTATTGTTCGGAATGATTCGGAAAAAGAGTAGCGGAGGGACGTACGCGGTAGCGTTAGAATAGTATAGACAGTAATCACATTTTACGTAACACTGTCAATATAATGTTGCTATTTTATACGTATAAACGTAAGTTTGTTATAAATATTTTGCGCTATTTCTTACGTACATTAAATTTCTTTTCTTAAATATCAGCAAGCAAATGATTTCGATAAGCAAAAAAGAAAGAAAAGACCTACTTACATTTTTATCAGATTTTGTTAGAACATTTTCCTGTTTCGAAAAATTTAAACAGGTAATGAAAATTGTAATTTCAGTGTATTATTTAAAACAAGCTTTTAATAAAAAAAAGGCATAGATATCTAATTGTAAGTCAGTTCAGAAGTTGGTTCACTTTAATAAAATTTAAAAAAACAAACCATTACATTCGTACCTAAAGAAGCCAGTAAATACTGCTAATAAAGAAATAAGAAAACATTCTAATGAACAAATTTTTGGAAAAAATATCGTAGTTAAAAAAGGAGAAATAACGTAAAAGCAGTTCTAAAACTTAAATAATACTTCAAGAACTAAACCGAAAAATATTTCGCGGGGGAAGTTTAAATAAATGATAAATGGGTAAATTATTATGGTATTAAATGCTCAAAACGATCTCCTGACGCAAAGAACAGTATCCTATTCTATCGACAAAGCTTCTTTGAACATTTGCAATTGTTTGTGGTGGAATAGTTTCCATACGATGGACAATTTGTGCTCGAAATTCTTCTACAGTATTAGACCTGGCATCTCGAAAACCATAAATTGAAGTTTTCAGATACCTCCATAGATAAAAATCGTTTGGATAAAGATCAGGTGATCTAGGAGGCCAGCGAATATCGCTCCAGGTAGTTAGCAACCTGTTATCAAATGTGTTGTACTGGTGCAGAATTATGCGCAGGACGTCTTGCTGGAAGCAAACGCCATTTCCATCTGCTACAGTTCTTATAGCGGGAATTACACTATTCTGCAAAAGATCTAGATATTTTACTGCATTGAGATTTCTCTCTATGCAAAATGCCCCAATTATGTGGTTACCTAACAGGCAAGCCCAAACATTTAGTTTTAATACAGGGTATTGCGTCGTAAGCAAGATGTCTATTCCTTTGTGACCAATACCTGGAAATGTTTGGGTTATGGCGGTCATATAACGGAAACGAAGATTCGTCTGTAAATACTATTTTTGCAATAAAGTCGTCATCATTGTCGTGTCGTTCAATAATTTTCTCACAAAATTCTAAGCGTTCGTTTTCATCATTGGGAAATATTTCATTCGTTTTGCCTAACCTATAGGAGCGGTACTTATTTTTTTTAACACTTTGTGAACCGTAGTGTGGGAAACACCAAATTTTTGTGCTATATTTTGCAGAGACTGCTGTGCTTGCTCCTCTACAGCGGCACAAATTAAAACGTCGCGTTGCTCGCTTTGTGGCATCTTCTCTTTTTTATGTTTAAGCGGATTTAAACAACTATAATTTTCGAAGTTATCAATTATGCAATGAACAGTTTAAAAACAAATATCAATTTGGAATTCATCGTTAAAAAGATGTACAATATCTCTTATCGAGTGATCTAGGTGATGCTGTCTTATCACAAATTTCTTATGTTCAAGGGAGAATATATCCATAATTATTTAGAAAACAGTAAAATAAAAAGAAAAATAATCGCAAATATACCAAAGCGAATATAGAAAGTACCACAGTGTTATATTTACGAAAACATCAGCTACTTCATTTCGTCAACAGAATGCAACTTCTATGCTATTCTAACGCTAGCGCGTACCTACGTCCCCCTGCTACTCTTTTTCCGAATCATTCCGACATACGATACAGTGACTTTAAGCGTGGTTGACCGAAAAATATTTGGTAATCTGTTTACATATGTCCATATATACACGTTGAGAGAGTTACTTAGGCAATATGTATTTCTATACCTCATAAACTTACGACAGAAGTTGTGCTGTCAAGACAAGCGTAGTCGTTGCCGGTAAAATATTCGGTGGTAGAACAGTCGAGTCCCTAAGATTAATGATATTAGAACCTTTATAATTTACTTAAGTTAATCTAAGGTTATTGCAATAATATGAATATGTGAGTTTTGTTGGCCATAATTCGCTAAATTGAATGAGCTGAACAATTGGTTGGTGACCAAATGTGGTCTATATTCCTACCAAAACTGCAAATAGCCGGCAAAATTTGATCGCTTCAGTAATTAGAGCTTGTAACGACTTCAATATCCTAAGTACGTAACTTGCATCTTTACTAAGCTTGCTACAGAGGAGATTAATATGGTTATTTCACTTCAATTTAACATCAAATGTGATACCCTAGCCTTGGTTTTACTTGTGTATAACATCAGTTCATTGTTTTGAAACCACTTCGATACTTAAAAATGTTTACAATAAATCAAAGTTTTTGTGATAAAATCATTCTTTAGAAATGGTGTAGAATTAGAAAATGGTGAATGGTTGTACTCTTTGCAGTCTTGTATAGAAGAATTTCGGACAGAATTTCCAAATTTTCGAACAACATTTGATAGTTTGATTTGCGTCAGTGGCTAAATTCTATGAAATAAAGTCTGTGTCTCCTACAGTAGACCAGTAAAGCGGATAGTTGAAAATACAGCAGATGCTGAGGAATCAATAACTCAATCACTTAAGAAATCGATTCGTAAGCTTTCACAACAAACATAACTGTCATATGGCACCTGCCGGAAAATCCTTTAAAAAGATCTAAAAAATGTCCATTCAAATTTCATTGTGTGCAAGAGCTTTCACCAATTGACGAATCTTCTTCATAAAATTGAAGGACTTACTGAATCTATCAGAAATGTCTTTGAGGAAATTATACCACATATTTTAAGGAACGCTTTTACTAACATGAGAAACGTCAAAGCGACGAACCTAATCTATCACCATAATGTAACCTCTATCACACACAGCTGCGCCATAAGTCAACTTACCTTGTAGTATCAATTTAAATTTAAAAAAGAAAAATATTGCCTCCTAATAAAGGGTAGAAATATACATATATATATTGTACTCGTATATGGCACACTCTGGGTCAGTTTTTCTTTTGCATGTGAACCGTTGTTTCCCTGTTTTCGTTATGCTTTTGTTTTTGGCATCACCTCGTTTGTATTTGTACTGTACATTGACAGAATTAAACATTATTCACAGAATCACATTTCAAAAAAAAGAGGTTTTGCCAGTATTCTCTCCTGTTATTTATTTAGAAATTTATACGTTTATGAATTTACCGTTTTAAATTTACCAAAAATTTAGTCATAATACTGCGAAAACTGCATGCAAAGTAAACTAGGCGTTTGGGGAGAATGTCATTACCTATTGAATTGTGCAACGTTGGCTTGAAAAAGTTCGGTCTAATATTTCATTGTAAAATAAACCGAGCGGAAGAGCCAAAGCGCCTGTCAAACAAAATGCGCTAAAAGCATTGGCGGAAACGAATACGACTGTATCCACAAAGGAACTTGCTGGCAAAATGGAAGTTGACCATATCGCAATATTGTCACATCTGTCTGAAATTGATTGGATGAAAAAAAATGACAAGTAGCTGAAACGGGTGAACGTGTGTTCATCATTGCTAAACAGATTTCATGGGAAGCCATTTTTTCTTCATGATTTGAAGCTTGTGCTTATACTGCAAAACAATCACTTCATCAACGGAAATTTTTGATAACAAGTTGGGGGCATGTGACTGGAGTAATTCGTTAGTTATTCCGTCATATTGGGAAAAAATCGGTGGAACAGTACTGTCAGTACATTGATAAAATGGACGAAAAAGTGAAAATTATAGGCCCATCACTTGTCAAGCGGCATGGGTCAATAATTTCCCACGGCAACCCGCGGCCGCATGCGTCGAACATAAAAATTTAAAAATTAAGCAATCTAAAATATGAAATGTCACACCACACAGTATGAAAATGAAGGCAACCTAAAAAAATCTATATTAGAATTTATCGATTCTAAAGATCAGAATTAAAAAACAGGCATTTATGCATTAAAATCTCGTTTGGGAAAGTGTATTGAAGCAAATAAAGCTTTTGTGAGAAAATAATGTAGAACCTAACCGATATAAATTTATTTCCTTAATAAGTTTTCTCCCATAAAAAATTGCATGTATAATATTTATTTACCAAAAATTTGCTGGTTCCATGTAGTCGACTTGTTGCAAAGATAGGCTCGTTACCAACACCTGCCCTGACCTCGCATGCAAGTCTAAACCGAATGGTCCAAAGCCGTAGCATATTAAGGAAATAACCAAAACTAATATTTGTACTGTAGTAACCCAGTATGTAAACATTGGTCGGTAGTCTTCCATATCGTCCAGTTGCTCTTGAATTTTTGCATCTTGAATAATAGATTTTCTTCTCGATTGTCTGAAAATTCCAGCATGTGTTATTACTAACGCTAATTCAAATTATATTAGCATTAATACAATTGATACGCACCCAAACATTCGTCCTACCCAGCCCATCCCATATTGTCTTCTATCCGAATTATCCAAGACCCTATCTAATAATGAAGCGAAGATTCGATTGCCTCCAACGGTCGGTTGTGTTTGGTCTGTAGTGATTAAACTGTGAGGTGATCGTCTCCAACCGGGAGCGGCGGATCTAGGATACCTCGTGGTGGGGGATTCGAGTCGTTGAGCCGTTTCCATTTCGCCCAGTCTTCTGTCCATTGTGTCGACTGATTGTAGGCCAGTGGGTGAAATTGGAGGTGTCGGTCTTTCGAAGAACGCTCGATCTTCTAAGTCCGAAGCCTCCGAAGGTACATCCGAAGGGTAGCTCCTGGACCATTGCTCCGTTTGCGATCTGGGTCTGGGTTGGTGACGCGTTAATGTCTGAAATTTAATAAATGAAATATCTAAATAATAAATGTTTTGCAATTTGCGACGAATTATGCATTATGTTATGAACTGTTACATCTAAAGACAAATTTAATTTTGAAACATTCTGTAACCATCTAAAATCTCATTAACGCCTAAGAACGACCATAAGGTTATAGTTCACAATCTCGGAATATTAGATTAAACTTTCAGGATAAAAGTGAATCGCACGCGTAACAAACCGGGTGTAAACTTCACGAGCCTGTCACGCATACACGTCCGCAAGCGCCCATTTAAGCAGGTCTTCCGAGATGTTCCCCAGACTTTTTTGAAAAGATTTACGGACGAATTAGGTCTTTCATTATGAAATATGTGAAGCTGCGGCGCAGCGGTTGGCAAGTTGCCTTGTATGCCACCATGGCTTACTGTCGGTTGCCAACTTCGGTGTCTCCAGTCGACGTATGTATGTAGTACATAATTCGCAGGATCGTGTCGTATTTGACGCACGTAGGTGACGGGGATGAGAATGGTATATAGAACGGTTGACATGTCAGTGTTGAAATTTGTGATGGACTTCGTAACCGAAATACGACAACAACGCGTACGTTGTGTCCTATTTTGGAAACAAAAGAGGTGCGGAGGTTATGAATCTTTTATGCTGAAACGTAGTGGAATGTCGTGTATTGAACTCGGTGTGTCGGAGATTAAGCGTGAAAGGTAATTTAATTTAAAGTTGTGAAGTGTAGGACCATGCCCTAATTTATATTATCTTTAGGGAGAGAAAAAAACAGAAAAGATAAATCTTGGCATGTCATTCAATCTTTTTCGCTCTTTTATTTTAAACTATGTGGACAAATTACGAAGTTTGAAGAATTCCATCCTCTTATTATAAGTAACACGCCCTTCAGCAGTATATCTTTTTAAATGTTATGAAGGCGACGAGATATTGGAAAAGAACTTAAAGAGCAAGTACTGCAAATTAGCAATTAGCAACTCGTCAACGTATCTCCTAAAATTTTTCTCGAATAGTTTTTAGCGTTTTTCAACTTTGATGAAAAGTTAATTTTGAACACCCAGATCTATTACGGGCCGTGATTATCCAAGAATTAGGTCTTGGGATACTTGGGAATACAGCGATTTGGAATTAATAACGAAATCTTATAACCTGATCACTAAGCTACGGTAAATATGCTGAAATAACTGAAGAATCTTAAGCAACCTTTTAAAAAACTTCAGTTCTTTTGGGTCAATCTTGGCAAAGACAAAGAAACATCAATCTGTTTGTACAAATTTACGTTAGTGATGTATTAGTATCACAAGGGTAGCTGTGCAATATAACTAAGAATAATTTGCTATTTAAAAATTGTTCCTCTTTCGTTAGAATAAATGCAGGAGTCTGTGTTGGGCAACTGTTTGTTTGGACCTGTTTTGATCAACTGCCAAAAACCTTGGAACATATTCCACGAATTTTGCCAAAACGTCGATTGCTCAGTAATATGAAATGATATACTCAGTTATAATATCACAAGAGCATAGAAAATAATCGATTATATTACCGAGTCACGAGACGTATTCTGCGAATGGTGTTCTAAGGATATACATCGAGTGAAGAGGTTATATAATGGATTATTTTCGTTTGCTCGAGTGATATTCGTTACGATTATATAAAGAATTAACTAACGAAAAATTAACTGTTTCCAAACATATTTATGTGTTTAGCTATATTTTGCGGTGTCAAATCTTCAATTTCTTTATCTATTTCGGTCCCCGAGTTTATATCAAAGCGTTCCATGTCGAAAAACTAAAAAAAACATTATGAAAATTGCTGAATATATTTTTGACGTTTATGAACAAACTTCAAAACACTTGTTACCATGACAAAATTCATATTATTCGAGGAACCGAAACATCAAAATGGTTATATCACGTCGTCAGGAGTATATTCACTTATCAATACATGGTAACTATGTAAAATTTGTAATTGCTATTGGCTAAATTTCAAATTGTTATTATAATCCCTATTATGACATAATATTCGCTCGTTACTAGCGAGTTTAAGGTGCTGGTTACATTGAAAATTATTCGCCTATGGCTCTCAGCTTCTAAAATATTTCGATCACCTTCGAATTTTTTAGGCTACTCATGCAGTTGAATATGCGGCAAAATTGTGTCACTAAATCACGCAGCTAATTGAAACAGAATTTCGCTGGGTTTCTCACCTTATTATGTCAGAAATTTGATGATAATGGGTTCTGCAAGTGCAGATGCAGTCTCCTACTCAGATATGGCTCGTTCCTATTAATTAATTTGAAGCAAAAATAATTGTATTTCTTACGGTTTTCCTGGTTGGATACTGATGTAAAATTCCTTGCCAGAGGAAGTTGCTCTGGCAGTGAATTTTTCGAACCCTCAATGAGGGTTTTTGATTGCTACGTATCTGTGTTATGGAATTTGTTCTTGTAAATGTAGCTTGGTTACAAAAAAAAGCGTGTGTTAAAAGGATATTCACATGATTGCTCTATTATTAACAAAGACAGAAACTTTGGAAAACAGACAGAGAAGTGTCTTGTAGCACTGGTTTCACTTGTCCAATAAGTATAAAATGTTGTCAAGTATAGAAACTTTTTCAATACCACTACCAGAATCATTTTCAACAACCTTAAACACTATTGCAGCATTTTTTCTTCACATAACTTTCTTTCCCAAGGCACTTTAGAGAACATTTCTGCTTATCGAAGGATTGTGAAGTTTTTATTGAACGATTACTTGCCTGGAAGACATTGTTGTTGTCTTTTCCTAACTGAGGCGGTGGCTGCAATAACCATACATGAAAATGGAGTCCGCCTATTTACCACTTGAGAGACATGACAACTAACAAAGTGAAAGTCAACATTTTTCTCTTTGTATTTAACTGAAAAAGTGAATAAAGCCGTTTTCATTGAAAGTTACTCATTGACTTTATATATGAACGAAGTATCCCGGGTACCACAACGGCCACTCCGTATCTACCCACTGTGACAAAAGCTGTAATTTGCAGGAGACGCATTATCAAATTGTCGGGTAATGAGTATTAAATTAATAAAATTGTATTTGTAGAAGGGGTGTGATGTCATCGTCAGTTGGAGGTAGGTATAATATCTCAAGCAGATTACAACCGAAGTATTTCTGTTTTTTTTAACAAAAATTTATGTCAAGTTTTCAGCGCTTCACTGTTTACATAGTTCATCATTCTCACGTTGTGGTCATTCATCTTATTTTCAGTTTTCTATTTTGTAAATTTATTTGCCTTCCTATAGGCGAGACGGGTAACATACAACGCAAGCCATGCATACTCGCTGTCCGGGATATGTACGATCCATGGTTAGTAGTGGTTATAGAGAGTGTGTTGAGGAATAAAGCAAGAGAAAGAATGAGCGAGGGATGCACATGCGCGTTATAACCGTCGACTCTGCAGATATTATGCCTGTATATGCGACTAACATAGAGCACCTCAGTACATGTATGTGTAGAGGTATATACAGGGTGTCCAATGACATGACTGCCAGAACCTAAGGATGTTTTATTGAGGCAATTTCAAGTCAAAAATATCTAATCAACATGTGACCAAAACTCTGTCGTAACTGGCCTACAAGCCATTGAAGTTTTATATAACCCCACTAATGCAAACATTATTAGGTGCCGGTAGTGATTTTGTTGTTAGCAATAAGTCGGCGTGGTACTAAGTCATCACATAAAACGTCAAATAAATTAATTTAGTCTGTGGTTGTCTTGTGTAACATTAAAATACTCCTCAAAGTATGTTCACTTTATCGAATGATGAATACGCCGATATTCACTTTATTTATGGACTGGGTAATGAAAGTGCACGAGCAGCAGTTCGTGAATATCGTCGACGATTTCCGACTCGTAAGGTGCCATATAGAACTGCTTTTAACAATGTCCATCGATGTTTAAGAGAATCAGGTAAATTTCCTGCAGCTATTTCTGAACGTCCAATTCAACAGGAACTTGTTCAGAAAGAAGCAATCCAATATGGTAAACGATCAGCCTTTTACTAGTATACGAAGAATAGCCAACACACTTAACGCAAGTCGCATGAGAGCGTGGAGAAGTCAATTGCGGTTTGTACCCTTAATTGTTCAAGCTTTAAAACCTGCCGCTGGTTATTGAGAAATCGAAGGTTTTGTCGGAACATATTGTTTAGTGATGAAGCCTCCTTCAACAGAAGCGGCATCAACAACATCAGGAATTCACATTCTTGGGAATTCGAAACCCCACGGCAAGTAAGAGAATGCCATTTTCAGGATAGATTTTCGGTGAATGTTTGGTGTGGTGTTATTGACAACCGTCTCATCGGTCCGTTTATACTGGAAGAATATCTGACGGCCATTCGTTATTTACGTTTGTTAGAACATGGCCTTCCAGTTTAACTGGATGATGTTCCTCTTAATGTTAGACGACGAATGTGGATACAGCACGATGACGCGCCTCCGCATTTTGGAAAACAAGTAACAGGTTTTCTTAATGAAAATTATACAAACAGGCGGATTGGAAGAGGTTCAGCAGTTGCTTGGCCAGCAAGGTCACAAGACTTTAATCTACTTGATTACTTTGTATGAGAAAGGCTGAAAGATTTGGTTTATGCACAAAATTTTGAAACCAGGGAATAATTGCTAGAATTTTGGATGGCGCAGAAACTATTCGTGCTGATACTGAGACTATTAGCAGAGCTACCACTTCAATTCTAAGAAGAGCTAGACTATATATACAACAATTAGGTGGGCATTTTAAACGACTAAATCAATAAAACGACTTTTTTTAATTAATTATTGTTTGTATTAGTGGAGTTATCTAAAGCTGCTGCTTGTAGGTCAGTTACGACAGAGTTTTGGTCACATGTTGATTAGACATTTTGACTTGAAATTGCCTCAATAATACATCCTTAGGTTTTGGCAGTCATGTCATGGGGCACCCTGTATGTATGTTGACTTCTTATTGTATAGGTCGAAATACATACATATACATACGTATGTATCATATTATTATAGAATCGCAATATTAATATATGTATGTAGTTGATTACGTAATTGATATGGTGTATATTATTTTTCGTAGAAGTAAGGAAATCACAATTTCGCAAGGTATTATTTACGGGTAACGACAACGTTTTATATCTGCCATAAAAGCAGACGTTTTTTTTCGGTCAAACGAACTCTAATTTAAGATACTATACAGTAGCTAGAGCGTAATAAAATACCTTTTAAATCGATTACTCTCTGCGACAAGCTCATTTCATTTAGGGGTAAATAGAGTGTAATATCGTTTTTCTTCGTCGTATCACTAATCCAGGAGCGTATGGCGAACAAAGGATACGTCATTTATTCGCAAAATTCCGGCCACACCGGAACAAGAATGATATTTATTTTTTTCTCAGTTCTCTTTTATAATTTAGGAAAATTGAATTCGCGGTAAAAAAACTGTCATTTCGCTTCACATTATATCGTGTCTCCCTTTAATAAATTTCGTTCGCTTGAAAGCGCTTTTGTTTAACATGATCCTTACGCTGTTGGGGTAAATTAGACAAATTAAAATGTCTCGGTAACGTCTAGATCTTTGGTTGACATTACCACACATTACTGTAAAACTGTCAGAATGTTTATTGGACATTGTTGACCAAAAAAAAAAGTATGAACGGACGAAGAAATCGGAGTAGAACAATCTACATGTGAAAATGTCTTTTGTTAAGTTTTGAGTAAATAAAATGATATGAAAATATCATCAGTCCATCAGTTACTGTTACACGATGATTTTAAAGGTCAAACTTTTAACTTTTGAACAAACATTGTGATACTAGAAATATGCTGTTACAGTTGAAAACATGTACGTATGTATGTAACATACATATAAGGGGTGTTTTCTTTAGAGGCATCGAACACAACAAAGTCAATTGAATAATTTCTGGCGTACGGCCTCCGTGTCTGTGCCATCCTGTCCGTGCAATGTTGCACAACTTTTTCGAGCATACCCGGTCTTATTCCGTCAATAGTGCGTCGAATGTTGGCTTCTCAATAATCAATCGTTACTGGTTTATCGGCATAGACCAGATATTTGACCCACAGGTCCATTTGTTGAGATAATTCGGTTACCAATAGTTTGGCTCAACAAAGTGATGCTTTCACGCGCTGTATGGCATGTGGCTTCGCCTTGTTGGAACAGTTGATGATTTGCAATGACATGAGGAATAAAAAAAATCACGAATCCTTTGCTTGTAGCGTTTGCCATTCACGGTAATGTTGGCAATTGTTTCGGATTTAAACACAAATAGGCCGATAACGCCTTTGGCATGTAAACTGCACCAAACAGTGATTTTTTCGTGATGTAATGGAGTCCCAAAAGTCATGAGGATTGTGTTCTTTCCTGGTTCAACTTCCATTTGATTCTAAGCCCATTCACCGAACACACGTCACAATTGATGGGCCGCTGGCATTAATTTTTGCACCACTTTGATTTGAACACTGGGTACAGATCAGGTTTTTGCATCATCCCCTTAACACCGTGGCCTATGGCCTATATATGGTAAATCTCTTTCCGGTAGACCTGTTAATTGGTTAGTTCGTTCCAAAAATGACAGTCTCCACTGTACCAATGCAGCATATTCAAATACAATGTGGTAGGCTGTTTCTTCCTCATTGCATAATTTGCAGATAGGTTCGTCTTCAAAGATTCCAATTCTATGTGGATATTCCCGTAGACAACTTTGTCCTGTTAGCAGATTCGTCACTGTTCTAAGCTGTATGCGGTTAAGAGCCAACACATCCGCTGCTAATTGGTGGGGTCGCTGCCCCATCATCCGTTTGCTGTGTAACTGCTTTTCAACGTTGTTTCAATCTACCTGGTGTGCTTTTGTAATCCAGTCAGCTACTGCACCACGTATTGCAGTCTTAGTTATTGCCAGACCTGGTTCTGGTCCTGTAAATTGAGTTACAGAGCTCTTGCTATCTTCTTTGCTACTTTATTGCTTGGTATGCCTTTCTGCCTCGGCGACCACACCGAAGTGACTTTGTTGTGTTGTGCCAGAGTTTTTAGGTTCTTTCAGGCAGTTCCAAGGTAACTTTGAGGCTATCTGATAAGATGCTAGTGTTTTTAGGGCCGTCTGACTGTCCGAGAGGATATGAATCAGCTGTTTCTTAGGTTGTTTTTCCAATGCCATTCGGGCATATATCTCTATTGCTAGTATTTCCGTTTGCTGCACGGTGGTATATTGTCTCAATTTATATACATACCGTTCATGATTCAAGGTTTCACCACATATACCTGTCCCAGAACATGTCGTTCTCTTTCACCCGTCTGTGTATCAGATCTGGGTTCGGATTCCAGGATTCTGTTTTACTCCCCACAAGGGTTTATCAAGGGGGAGTTTGGAAATCATTGTATCACAGCTCACTTCAAAGATAGAGTTTCTAATCTCAGTGGTTATTCATCCATCATTGTGTTGTATTAATCTGGAATCCACTATACAATATTCATTTTGTTTTCGGAGAATGTTAAACGTAAATTGCTGAAAGATTGTGTGTAGAAAATGCATAGAGGTTATTCTGAAAGAATATCAATTCCACGGTTGGGAATTGTTACATTAGTGGCTTGTATTGCTGAGCGTTTTCATAAGAGTTCAATTATTGGTCTTGAGAACTAGAGTAAGTGTGACCATATTGTCTTCTAGACAATCTTGCCATATCTCAGCTTTTGGGTCATGGTTTTGCTAGCAAATGTATGGGTTGTCGACAACGAACTTCTAAACGAACAAGAATAGTTTTGCAAATTACAAATACTTTTGTATTGTTTTCAATTGTTACACAAACAAAATAACTTTAAACGATGCTTTATCTTGATAGTTCCCAGCAAGAATTGTCCTATGTTTACTTACTAAGACGGTGTCTGTCAATAAATACGATAATTCAAACTAGTAGACTCAATTATCTGTAAAAGTGTCTTCATCTATTGATCAACATGTTGGTCCAGATCAGTTTTACTATTGCTTAAGAAGCAGTCTATCAGTTACTAGACGTGTTTGAAAAATGACATAAATCGTAGTTTAAGATGTAGTGTTTAAATTAATAATAAAATATATTGCAGGGACATCAGAGATACCTTCATTCAATTATCTTAGAAAAAAATGATAACAGAATTTAATTGTAAGGGTAGGAACATCACACACTAATAGACAGTCATAATTTACTGCTTTTGCTTTAGCATCTGATACAAATCTAGGTAAATACGAATCTGAAATATTAAACTTGAATGAAAATATTTGCGTGAATTTTGAGAATTCACTAAATTGGGTAAATCGGTATTTGAAAATAGATATCCGAACAAGTTCGAACTAGATACTGTTTTGAAAATGGTGTCATTACTATTGATCTGTTGAAAGAAGAAGAAGTTTGCCGTAGAACAGTGATAAACATATAAATTTATTCAGTGAATTACGTGGTAAACACGACCAGAGAAGAAATTCAGGAAACCACAGGGATAAACAGTAGTGCAAGAGAGCTCAGTCCGGTTTTTGCGCATAGTAATATTTACGGAAACAGTGGCGTACATATTTTTCAGATAAAAATACTTTATTGTATACATATACCTATGTGATGTTGCAAAAAGAAATGCTGATATTTTCGTTTTTTTTTTATATTTTCAGGTATTTAGCATTAATGGGATCCAGTGAGTATACAGGGTGTATTTGAAACAAAAGTAAAAATATCAAGAATGGTGAGATACAATTATGTAGAATATAAATCCAAAAAATTTTTGTTCAATTACGACGCGAATGCCAAAATTAAAATCTCCCTTATAAATTGTAATATGCGCCGGCTATTGAATCGAGAATGTTCACCTCGATCAATCTAACGCAAGAACAGCCGCCGATGTTATAAAAACTACAAGATAACGCTGATGTGTCGGCTTTTTTAAATAGCTTTGAATGAAGAGTTCAATAATGCACACGTTAAATATCGCCTGTCGCTGCACCTACCCTCCACTAGATACATATATATTCGTTCGAAAATATTCGACAGTAGCGCGACGAATATTTTATAAATATCTTTGTCATTTTTTTTCTCGCGATTGGGAAGGAATTTGCGCAAAATATTTTAGATTCAAGTTTAATAAAATAATACATATCTTTCCAGTTTTCATAGTCTTTATTTTTGTTTCAAATACACCCTGTATATACCTAGTGAGTTGACATAAAATTTATGCTCGTAAAATCTCGTTTAATTTATCCTTTTTAATTTTCGGGATCCCTACAAACATGCTTCAATCAAATCTTCAATCAAATCAACAGATAATTTTTTATGATAGCTCTGTATACGTTAGAAAAACCATCGTTATGTGAAAAATACTACCAATCATATGGATTTTGCACAAAAAATAAAACAAATTAATCACATTATATTGACTAGAATAGAATAAATAGCAATATGTGCACTATCATAAATTGTATAATCAGTGTACGCCACTGTATAGTAATACATTAGAATACGTAGTAGCAGCAGGGCAAATTTATGGGCCAGAGAGACGTGGCCCGGCTTAACCCATACGAGAGAAGGCTTTATGACAGCGGGGTTTAGATGTAACATGTCGTGTTTGGTTGGCATTACTGATTCCCGAATTTTACTCACATTAGTCTTAATGTATGCGGCCGTTAAATTAATAGGACGGCGGCGGGGTAAATTTTAATTTTAAGGGCCTGCGAAAAGGGTTTTGCTACTACCACCATCACCACGACCGACCGTCTCAAACCTTACGAGGTGGTGGGTTTTATTTGCATCCTTGATGGGCGAACTAAGTATATGGTATGAGGGTGAACCGGATCTGAATACGTTTTCGGCTTTTATTGTCAACTGACTTGGGAAGGCGTGGTAGGTTCGCTTCGTTAGCGAGGAAGTTTATGAATTAACGATTTGTAGTCAGTGTGATTCCATCTGGTTTGGAGGTTATTCATCCGGTAAATATTTAATGTCGCCGGGATAGGACACTAAATAGTAAATAATTACGTATTGTAGCGCTAATAGGACCGCTTTCATGACTGGATGATGAAAATTAGAAGATGCCCTTATGGTCTACTGTTTTGTGTCTTAAAGGCGGGTTTACACGCGTTTAGTAGCCGGAAGACAATAATTTGTATAGCAGTAAATGGTGTGGGAGTGAATATTTCTATATTGCGTTTAGACGAGACTTGCGGCTTGCATATTAATGAGTGGCTTGTTAATTAGAAGGAACGTGTTTACAGTTTTGAGAGTTCATGTATTAAATGCAATTGCAAGAGGGTTAGAACAATAAATTCTAAAGTAGAAAGATCCTCGTACAAAAAAATGTAATCTTCCGCATTTGCAAAACATGCTTTAGAGCAATGGTTGGACATAATTTGTGAGAATGTAAAAAAAAAATTGAAGAATAAAATGTAGATCATGCATCGATTACATCAGTATAACAGTTTTTTGCCGCCTTATTTCATTTTTCTCATAATTTTTTAAATTAATTAAATATTTGAATTTGCTTTGAATGGATTTACAAGTAGCACATCAGGTTAGGTACCTATAACACAATTTTATTATTTAATTATATTATTATTGATACGACCACATTATATTGCTACGTAGGAATGGTAAATGTGTGTAGCAGGCATTGTAAGTCATTTACTTCTCTCTGTTCAAGATAACAAGCGTTTCTATGCCCAAAAGATTTTTATTAAGGTGTTTGTCACATAGGAGCAAAATGCAAATCCACCACAACACACTAGAGACAAAACAGCAGTAAAAACAGTGGGTTTTGCATGGTGAATCGGCGCCAAAGAAGACCGAGGTGGGTTTGTCAGCCCATAAACTCATGGCGACGTTTTTTGGGATACACACGGTATAATCCACATTGACTACCTTCTAAAGGGTAAAGCAATTAATGGCGAATATTATACGAACTTATTGGGTCGATTTAATAAAGACGTGAAAACCAAACGACCGCATTTGGTCAAGAAATCCGGGCAACGCAACACATGTGTAGTTTCCATAGCAAAAATCCAGCAATTAGTCTACGAATTCTCCGGATTTAGCCCCGAGCGACTATTTCTTGTCTCCAAACCTGAAGAAATGGTTCGGTGGAAAGAGATCTGACTCCAAAGATGAAATCATCTCACAACGAATATACCTATTTTGATAATCGCGACAAACCTTATTTTTTGGAAGGGATAAAAACATTGGGGAAACGGACAAAGTGTATAGATCTCAAAGAAGACAAAATGATTTTTTATCCATATTGAGATATTGACCCGCTATCGTATTTCATTTTTATCTCACAAGAATGAATTTTGCCCTTATTATTATTCAGAATTTAAGTATATGGGAATCTATTTCACTGAGAGACCAGTAATAACCAAGTCGTGAGGCTGCCGGAAGTGCAAAATACATTTAGGGATAATGTGTGTCTCTTGTAATAAGGTTGAGATAAATTTGCTAATTGTTGTTGCGTTATATTAAATGGTAGTGTAGCAAATACCATATTTCTTCTTTAACTGAACCTCGATTTTTTCAAAATCTAGCGTGTACTTAAATATGCTGTGTGTAGCTTTACTACCAAGCATTTATTAGCAACCTTCGTGTTCGTGAAGAACAAAGTAAAATATCGTTAATATAGACTATGTATCATCAGAATGCTGCGTGATGTATGATTATTGCCTAAAAACCTACCAAAGATATTCAAACACTTTGACCCAATAAAAGTACATTCATTATTATAACGTAAAACTCAGCTAAAAAAGTAAATTAGCAAATAAAAACCTTTTCGAAGACTCATATTTCCGAGAAAGAAACCTCTGCGAATTTCACTGCCCTTTCTTCAAACCAGTAAGTTATTAACTGCTGTATAATGAAATTTCAGTGTAAACAAAAAGCGTTTTTCATAATATGGGTACGATGGTGACTTAATTAGCATTTTAATTAAAAAATTACGTGAAAAATCATTCAAAAAGCCTGCTATAAAACGAGATCAAGGTTAATTACTTGGACAGAAAGGATCTATTTGTAATATCGTTCAACGCATAGATGTTTTCTTCCAAGTTAATTTAGAGTAATTATTAAGTCGGAGGTTACGTCCACGTTAGGTACCTACTTCAAATAAAAAAGAATATTTTATGAAAAAATTAATCAATCCGTGCTTGTACTGATTAGTTTAATTAGGTTAATTTGTGGAAAATTTGATTGGTGTCGATAGCAATTATCTCCAATTAAAAGGTAAAATTTGTTATTAATTATTTAGTATAGCTGTTTGTTTTGCTGTAGATATCTTAGGTGGCTTATTTATTTTTGTACAATAAATAATTTTAAAGAAGTAAATTGCTCTACACTTACAGCACTGTTTTAGGTGTAAAACTAGCTAAATCGAGCATGTTGCACCTGATAAAATTATTAGCATTGTCAGTTGCCGCAATAAATTGAATAGCAGGGAAAATATGTCTTCTTTGGCTTGGTTGAAAAAGCAGCGTCCTGTATTGCCGTCACTGTTGTTTTGTTTTGGTGTTAAGGTAGCCACCCACCTCTGATTGTTAGTCATTAATTTCACTGCCCTATTTCTATTGCAATATAAGATTTGAAAGTTTAAACTTTTTATGTCTTTCACACCGATTGTTGATAAATATGTAGAAATATACAGGCTGTCCAAAGTTATCGGTGCACTATTGCTATCTTAGTTATTTCTGTAGCTACGATTTTAGTTAAATGAGCAATCTTTTTGTGTTTTTAACGCTGATTACTATCGAGTTCTTGAACAAACAATTGAATAACGCATTCCCGAGAAATTTCGAAATTTATAATTTTTTTAAATTGAACCCCTGTATTGTTTGTACATATTTTTGACCATCATAATATTTTGAACAAAAAATATCCAGTACATAGCTATTCTTAACGTAAAAATAAACAACTGAGAAGCGTTCAAAGTTTAAAAAATTATTAACATGTAATTCTATGTAGGCGTTGGAAAATCATAATAAAATATTACGTTAACAGTAGAATAAAAACTACAAACACAATAATCAAATAAGTTATATAAATAAGGAAAGGTTTTTATTCTACTGTTAACGTAATATTTTATTATGATTTTTTATCACCTACCTAGAATTACATGTTAATTGTTTAAAACTTTGAACGCTTTTCATTTGTTGATTTTTACATTAAGAATAGTTACGCACTGGACATTTTTTGTTCAAAATATTATGATGATCAAAAATATGTACAAATAATACAGAGGTCCCATTTAAAAAAATTATAAATTTCGAAATTTCTCGGGAATGCGTTATTCAATTGTTTCTTCAAGGACTCCATAGTAATCAGCATTAAAAACACTAAAAAGTTGGTCATTTAACTAAAATCGTAGCTACAGAAATAACTAAGACAGCAATAGTGCACCGATAACTTTGGACACGGTGTATATGTATGTACATAATTAGTAAGTCTTGACGACTAAATCTAAGATTGCGTATAAATTATCATTGATTTTCTCAAACTAACTAACCTTGACAATTTTTGATCTTCCTACAAGAAGTTTCTTAGTTTGTATGTTTTTGAGTTTAGGAGTTTTCGGAAATGTGTATAGATAATTAACTTGTAAGCTTGCCTACTGGATTGAAATCACTTACACATAAAACACAACTTGTAAAGTGATGAATATAAGAAACAATAGTGTCAAAATCCTTTATAATTTTATTAATATTAGTTAAAATCATAATCTATAATTAGTATGCAAAAGTTATTAAAATTCAAATGAAGAGATCGCGCGTTTAAGTTTCAAATTCTCACCGTCCACAACACAGCGCATTACAAATTTAGATATCTACAATAAGATAGAAAAGATCCAGAACTAGCCTACCAGCAAAAAATATCTATAAACAGCAAGATCAAATGTGAAACTTTAGAACCTCCACTATCCCCGCATTTTAAAATTTGGGTATGCTACAATTTTGTACCGCTTTGTGTCACCTAAAGGATATTTTGTGCTTTCATATTAACGAAGATATAGGATTTCCGATTTGACGAAGCCAACCCACCACACCGCTCTTTCAAATTTTGAATATGCTATCATTTTGCACTGGATCTCTTGGTGCCCAAGTAATAAGCAAACTCACTTTCAACCCGCAACTGTCATTATCAAGGCGACAGAAAGACTATACAAAATTACAAAATGAACTTAACAAGAAACCTAAAAGTGACAAGCAAATGTCTATCCGACTCGTATCATTAATTTTCGTATTAACGAAAACAATGACGAAGGTGGAATAGGCCCGTTGTCACTGTTCATTAACCACGACGTATTTGTAAATCTCCAAATTCTCAAAAACATTTAGAAATTTACAATTGCTAATCGGTGGAATTATTTTAACATTAAAGTGATCAATAATATGATAATTTTCGAAAATGTGTTAGGCAATGTTAGACTTCTCAATTCTGTTATGTCTAAGATTTGCCGTATGTTCTTTCAACCTAGTTTATAGTTCTTATTTGCCCGATATATTTTTGATTACACTTTTTAGAATTGATTTCGTAAATCTCCAACTTTTCCAAAGGCTGAACCTTATCTTTAGGGGTACCAATCAGACTTAGCAAATTAGTGCCAGAACTGTAAACAACTCTAGGATCCAGCTGCTTGAAGGTTTTACTCAAACGTTTAGTGATAAAGAGAGCAAAAAGGAGAATAACAAAAGGCGTCGTTTTGATATCTTCGTGAAAAGTCGTGGATTGTTTCCAAAAAGTTCTTATAATTAAACTTATAGATAATCTGAGGCTGGACTTTAAGCTCTTTCACATACCTAACCTAGTTCAAGGGAAAGGTGAGCAGTCTATGAACAAAAAATTCAGACTCGCCATTTTGTGTTGGGCACAATTATGGGAAGCTGATGGAATGTAGAGAAGAGTACCTACTAGTTTTCTTCTTATAAAGATCAAATTCCAAACGATTCTTATTTCTAATAACTAAAGTATCTAAGAAGGGTAGCTAACCGTTTTTCTCTTTTTCATATGTAAATTTTATGGTTTCAAAACGATTATTTAATCTCTTAAGCAAATCGCCAATATTACATTTCTTGGTGTCGAAAATCGCGAATATGTCATCCACATACCTTAACCAAATCCTACGAAAATAGTCGCCCGTCGATTGTAAGTCCTTTTCAAAATAGCTCATCAAAAGATTAGCTAGAAAGGGTGACAAGGAGTTATCTATTGCCGTCCCTTCCCGCTGTTCGTAAAAGCTACCGTTTATTTGAAAAATATTCTGCTTCATATAGATGTCAGTTAGGTGAATATACTCCTGGATGCATTGTTGGGTTAAATTGTTTTGAATCAACAAGTTCGTTAGGTATGTCAAGGTGTCTGGTGGAATCGGTATGCTAGGAAAAAGGGAACTAACTTCAATTGCAATTAATATTTTGCTCCTCCAGCAACTGCATATTTTGAATTTCTTTAATAAATTCTAATGAAGGTTTGACTGAAAAATTGGGTTGGTTTACAGTGAAATTATTAAATTCACTGGTCTATCATTTGGAAACCTTGGAAGTCGGTGCATCAATATAAGAACCACTACTCAATCGGTTTTTAACTCTATTGTAGTAGTCCTCTTTATCTAAGATAACAACCTTGGTCCCTTTGTCGGCTTTCAAATAAAAACAATCTATTTCCTGCAAACTTTTAATGGTTTTAATGTATTCGGATTTTTGAGGAGGTTTATAGGATGTCAAATTTTTTGAAATTGTAAGTTTGCAACCCTCCCTAACGAACTGTTTTGTGGATTCCGGTTTTAATCCAGCAATAATCCACTCAACATCCCACTCAGAACTTCAAACCTTTATTCAGTAGATAACCTAGTTACAGCGATTTTAAAATCCGTACCTGTCATGTCCCCGTGATCCCGTGAAAAAGGGGGTTTCAATACTCGGTTAATATGACAGCATAAAATTTTCTTTTCGACACAAAACGGCACAAAATTATAGCAAAATTTTGAAACGTGAGGGTGGCGGGGCTGCCGACATCCACCTGTTTTAAGAAGGGCGATTGTTCTTTGTCTAAGTAAATGACTTTACAGTATTAGATGCTGCATCACATACTGTACATACACAATAAATATGTAAGTATTTAATATGGTGATTGTAAAGTAATCTAATAATCTGAGAATCCGTATATTTGCAAATATAAAATATATGTAAGTAACATTATTTCGAAAACCTGTTTATATCTAGAAGGCATTTAGATATTATTGTTTGTAGAACGTTATAAGTTATAAGTTTCTTTTATTTCTGGTTTAAGCAGAGCAGCTACTTATACAGTAGCTGATCTTAAACCCTTTGAGAATATAAGCATATGTGTAATTTGTCAATTAGATATATAAAATAACTTGTACTTGTAATTGCTTGTTCTCAATAAATTTGATATTATTATTATTATTATTATTAGTGGAAGTTAAGTACTCGACCGTACTACGTTGGCAATAGTACTCAAATACTCAGGTATGCGGTCTGAGCATACCTGAGTATTTGAGCACTATTGATTATTATTATTGTTATTATTATTATTAGTATTGTTATTATTATTATAACTTTTTTGATTTATGAAATTATAGCACGTGACCGAATTTACATAAGTAGAAGTGTATAAACAAAGTAATTGTGAAAATCAAGTGATAGGTAACTAACAAACTCTATAACCCATGAAGGAATTAATTAATGAAAAGTAAAATCAGCAGATATTTGCGTTAAGTGTGTGTATTTACATAGAATTATTCTGCTAAAAAATATAAACTATTTTACATTGATTAGATGATTCAGATCATTTTAAAATCAATGGGTGCACTAGGTAGTTAAAGGATTTTCAGGCAGGATCTTGGAATGCTCGACGTTTCTAAAAGGAATTCTAACATAAATGAATTTATTTTTGCAAAATTTGCTGCTGAAATAGTTTGAATTTTACTGTAACATTAATACATATATGTATGCGTCTATGCTTCTTGATGCGTAAATAGACTGAAAGTATTTGTTAAATACTAATTTGAACTTTATTTGCATTTCAATTCTCCAACCATGTAAAAGCAAAGAAACATTGACACTAATCCATACAAAATGGAACGGATAAATTGAGATCTCCATAGCGGATTTCATACAACGAAAACGTTCTCTACAATTTACATTAATTACAATGGAACACTATTAAGTAAGACAAAGATTTGTTTAAGGCTAGTTGTTCGGGATTGTCTACGGTGTAAGAGAATGGGTAGTGGCGGATAGTTCGGGCGCCTTCGCTTTGGCAATTTGCTTAAATAATTCATCACAAAGTCCATTAATGTGCTGTTGGAGCCACTGAAACATTAAACTCCACAATAACACGCTACTGTACCTCCATATTGACCGAACAGACTGTCTGCGATGCCAAAGCGAAGCTCTAAGCTGTACTGATGAAGTGAGGCACTAAATCGCGGTAAAATATGACCTCGCTCAATTATTTACTATGCTGTTCTATCGCATATAACGTGATCAAACTTTGACAGTTTGTCGTGTACACATAAATTTAGGAATTTCGTTAACGTTTTAGATTAAATAGTTGGCAGGAAAGCTTCGAAATACTTGATGGTACTCAAATCAAATTCCTCCTGTTTTTCCAATTTCTATCTCAACTTGATTAGAAACTCGGAAATGTGTGGAATATGCTACATGTTTTATTATACGTTTTCAATATGCTACATGTTTTATTATACGTTTTCCATATATCTACGTGTATTGCAAAGCTGGTATAGTTACATTTACTTATTGCGACAGTATTAGATTTTTATTTTAATTTCGTTTCTAAGTATACTTTTATTAAGAATATTTTCTACTTGGTGGACAAAAAATCCGATTATAATTTTGTATAAAAGCATTCGCGTCAGTTCTTATCATTTACGGAATGTGAAGTGAATTTTATATTCCTGTTCGTGGCTACTGAAATTCTGGTGTAGGAAATTACATCCTTTGGCGGGAAAATAAGGAAGTAACATAATATGCTTAATATAGGACGACATTTAAATCAAAAATCCGTAGACAGTGTACACAGCCACGGCTAGGTTACTAAAAATGTACATACATGTGTGCACCCTCACTCTCACGATCCACATACATACATATGTACTTATGCATAAATGATGAATACATTTGGAAGTTTAGGTATAGTAGAACTTCAGTCCGAAGGACGGAATATTTCATACCTTCCCTGCTGTGCGCAAGGAGTATTTTTGAATCTTTCAAGAGGAAGTCAATAATTTATTCGAATCTCACACGCGTCACGTATATACAGAAGTGCCCTCTACCGTACGCAAATGATACTATAACCAGTGGCAGCTCGCCGGGAAAAGCATGTGATAAGCTGAAAGTGCATATAAAAGGGTTAAATTTTAGCTTTAGTTATTTAAGTTTTTATGACTACTCGGGATATGAATTTTATTAGCTCACGCTGTGCGATATTTTCGCATTTTGTGTGATGTACATACGATTAGCCAACTACAATTTGTGAAACTAATAAAAATGCGTAGTCGAACACGGTCTATGAGTAATTGCCGTTGGGCTAATTTATTAAAAATTCATAACATCGTAAAAATAGCAGAATTCAAGCTGTATTAATGACTAAACAAGGTAGTAACAGGAATATCCGCCATACTAACACAAAAAACCAATAATCATAACATACACGAAGGTATGAACATACCATTAAGAATAAGATAATAGAAGTTCACGAATCGTGCAAAAGGTCTATACAGATGCTTCCTATTGGATTTTGGCCAATCATATTGTGGCTAAATACTTCTATTGGCACATGTAATCTCAGGATAGGGAGTCAATTATGGCCAAATAGTATAGTGATGGTCTTTATAAGCAATATACAGCGTACGAACCCACTGCAGCTCCACTCATCATCAAAAATGTCAGGTATAGGGTAATAAACAATGTAAGTAGTTGAGGTTATTTCTTAGATGTAAGATAGATTGTAAGCTCCTTTAATGCTAATCTAATCTAGCAATTGCTGTCAATAGCGTTCGAAGAAATATTTGTAGATTGTACTGGAACTTCAAAGTTAGTAAACATCCTATAATATTCCTATAATAAGGTTAATTAATAATTAGAATTTTCTTTGTGACTGAAATTGCGTCACCAGAAACTGTACTAATACTTAACTCTCAATAGAAGGCAACCACTACGTAAAGCGACGAGTCGCCTCTGTTATACACGTGCGTTGGAAAAAGTTGTGTTCCCGTCGTTGAACGGCCATTGAACAATACGAACTTTTCCCAAGCAGCGAGGAAGAAACGGAAAAAACGCCCGAGAGACCTTTAAATTCATTTCTTTCTCTCGGTTATTTGCCGCAACGGTTGCTATTACTACCTTATTCTGTTTAGAGAGCCAGTGTTATTTGTCTACCTACGTTTCCTTATTGGCGTAAAAATTTCATTATGAGCGGTTGTAAATCAGGGAATCACGGGAAAAGGGACAAGTAGGAAGCGAATTATTTATTTGCGATTCGACCCTTCTGTCCTACTTTTAACTTGCGGATTCTCCGAAATTATTTTGAGATATAGTTTGGTTAATCATCAATATGTTCGCTTTAGAATATTTTTTCGAAAATGCAAAGAATATAAGAGACTATAAAGGCCATGGAGATCTAGAGAGTTGATTGTTGAGATTCTAGATGTGTGGGTGATGGACCTTCTGAAACTGATTATATTAGTGTAAGAAACCACTAAATCCAGATCCAGTGAATACAGTAAAACTTCTTTTAAACGGACACTCTCTTACACGGATATTCCTCTCCAAAGGACATTTCTCTTGAAACCGCCAAAACCGCTATGTTTCTTTAATAAAACATATTCTCTTAAACGGACACTCTATTAACCTGATGCGGACACACAAATCGCCTCTTTTTACCCTCTTGTACGGACAGCCAAGAAATTGTAAATTGTGTGTGTTCAAAGCATACAGGCATCTGCGGAGAATTTCTTACGTAAGTGGTTAGTTTAAAAAGGTCTTTCTTTGCGTCCGGTTATATTATGTCAACCAAAAAGCGTACTTTATCTTTAAAAGAAAAAGTAAAGTAAAAATATTTTACTGTTTATGGACAACGCAGCATGTCATCCACGCGAAATAGAATTAGAAAATATAAAAGTTATGTTTCTGCCTCCTGCTACAACTGCCTCAAGCCAGCCACTAGACCAAGGAATTATAAAAAATTTCAAGATTTGGTATAGATTACTGGTGCTCAAACACGTGATATCAGAATCAGATGATATTACTGATATTGTAAACGCGGTGGATTTACTTTAATTTATTTAATTCAAACAGCATGGGAAAATGTATCTAGTACTAGCGAAGAAAACTGCCATAAAAAATTACGCTCATGCATTAGAAGTAGTAAAAGATTTAAAACAATTTAGCACCGAAAATGGATATTTGGATTCATTTGCTTTACTCAAACGATTGGAAATGCATTTTGAAACACTCAAAATTAGAACAGCAAATTTATGTCAGTCAACCATGGTCGATTTTTTTAAATACTAAATCATGTGTACATAGTTACGTTCAAACTTATATAATTTAATATAAATAAGCGCATTGGTTAGTGTTTAGTATTTATATATTATTATCTACATCCATTCTTTAATTTTTTAACCGGACACTTCTCTTAACCGGACAAAAAACATGGAACCAACGGTGTCCGTCTTGGAGACATTTTACTGTATTTGTGATATATTTGACCCCCTAAAACTCGCCTACAGCAAAGTTTCCAGCTCTGAATATTGAACGGTCTTCGAGTAAAAAAATAAAAACCAATCAGATCGGAATGTACAAACAAGAAAATATGCAGTTTTTTGGACGCTATCTGTCGATCACGTAATAAATTGTTTTTTTAGTTTTTATTTTTTAATATTTTTTTAACAAAGTAGTCACTATCCGATGACGCTGGCCAGAGGTACCCAGGTCGGAGAATCCACTGCTCCAGCAGTTGGGGGAGCTAGACCCTGACAGGCCTCCTCCCAGGATTTTTTTTCTCTACAATGGTCTGCGGTTAGAAGGACCGCTCCCTTTTGAGTTTGGAAGGCTAAAGGACCACTGGTTCAGCCTTGGAAAAATTGAAAACCCTTGGGACGTGGGCTAATGGAGCGCAAGAAAACACGAGAAAAGTGTTATGTAGTGTAGTTGTAAGGTAATAAAAGCTCTTCTAGGAGTTATTTCTTATAAAAAGGTTGGTTATAATGTTACGATAAAAAGCGTAAATACAAGTGGCTGTTATCGTACAAGTTTCATCCACGGGAATAATTTGAATATATTAGTAAGTAAAATAATATTTATTTTATAAATGTTTATTTGTTGTGTACATAAATGCAGTTAATAATTTACGCAAGAAAATAAGTACACTTTGCTGTAGAAGACGACACAATTGAAACTACAACGATACGTATTGTTTAAGCTGTTTAATATAAACTGATTTAAGATTTGTTTGGTTCGTAACTAGTTCGTAAAACTACTTCAGACTTGAATTGTTGCGTCTATTTATTACGTGTACAAGTATTTGCAGGGTTTTTTCATCTTGTGAAATGGACGAAGTTGATACATAAGCTTCTAATTCCTTCGTCGCATTAAAAAGTCACCGTTTGTCTGTGACGGTTTGAAATAACTCTTGATACAGAAACAGAACAGATAACTGACAAATCCAAAACAGTACGGAAAAAATATGTATGAGCAACAAAATATAAATTTATTGTCGTAGTTCTCACAAGCACACTTTGTAAATACTAGGGAAAATCAATGCAAGGACTAAACAAGGGCAGTTGGGAGATGCAAAATAAAAAACAATGCTGAATTATGAGAGTTGTTATAAAAAGAATGGTCCAGCCGAAAGATGTTGACAGCTACTTGAATCTATGCTACAGTATTGCACATCTGTCATTTGCAGCAATGGCGAAACAACTAAATATGTATTAGCATACATTTTGTATGCATAGAAAACAATCACTTTTTAGCATTTTTTGGTAGAGAAAAGCATTTTACTTAACAAATAGTCTTGTAGTGTCTCCTTTATAAGTAGAGTGGATATATTTAACATTGTTTGCTTTTGTCTCAAATTCTATGCTCATTTTTCCTGATGGAATACTATTTTTCTTGAATTTTTTGATTTGATGGTCACCATTCCAATAAATTTCTTTTTTGTTTTGTAGGACGCCAACATAGATCGTTCAATTGATTTTGCTTTTGTTCGTGATAGGCTAATAGTTTCGGCAGTTTTTGCACACTCCTTCATGGTGAAGGATACTATGCAGTAAGGTCACTTGGAAGATAGATAACTGTGGCATATAAGAGACGACCAAAATACCAACACACCACGCCAAGATATATAAAAGCTTTCAATCTTTAAATAATTCTCCAATCACTTTGTAGAACATTAGTGTTTATGACTTTATGCTGATCATATGTGTGTCAAATGTCGCCTTACGTAGTATATTTCAAAAATGCATGAAGTAATATATAACGTAGTGGAATTGTTTCTGTTTATACACTGCATTGTAACTTTTTTTGCGTTTAAAACAAAACTCAAGTCAAAAAGGCTATCGCAGATTAATCACATTTCTCTTCATTACTATTTATCAAATTTTGAGTCTGTATATTTCGCATTAAGTTTGACTGCGTGTATACGAATCACGTTCCTATCCACTACAACATAAATAATAGTCAACAGATAAATTTATTTAAAATCTGACAGTTGAAATCCTCGGTAAAGCGTTGCGTCGAGGCGGCTCCAGAAATTGATAAATTTATGGCGTTCGCATCATCAGTAGTTGCTTGATTTCAATCAATTATCGCAAAGCTGGTAGGAAATCGGTACTGGAATCAATTAATAATCACTTTTTAGCAGCACGAGAGCATATGTGTAACTACATCTAACAGGGTATTAGCGGTTGTGGTTTGCCTTTGAAGTGTCCCTTGCCCAATTACCACTCCATAACATAGTAGTACTCAATTTAGGTTTGTATATTTAATTAACGAATCGATCTAAGCTTGTAGCCATAGTTCCGCATTCTATGTATATACATACATATATGTATATGTATATAGATAGATAGATGTTAGAGTATGTTACGAATTAATTACAAATCCATAGCCAAAGAGAATAGTTAGAACTATGGCAGCGAGTGATATGTTCTAATTAGAAATTGACCTGTTTTCTAACTTTATATAGTAATAATTTTGTGCTATGTACGTTTGTTTCAAAGTACGTTTGGACTTCGTTTGGGTGGAATTACGTACTTTTTTTTAATAATTTGCATTACTACCTACTATAAATCTGGTGGGGTGAATTAAGGATAAAAAATTAAAATTACTTTGAATGCATGGGAGCCATATTTGCCAGTGGGTTTGCGCGCGCAGCATTTTCGCACGAATTGTCGCATTTTCTGCCGTTTTTGGATCCAAGGATGCGTTATACGTTATATTAATGTCCTGCAAAAGGAAGCACTTTACATAAAATGTCCGATCTAACTTCCAAATAACTTTACTTTTATTGTATTTTCCTCGCGAAAATAGGTGCGGTCGCGTTTAATTTTTTGCATTTTCTGTCGCTTTAGGACCCAAGGATACGTTCTACCAAAAATTACGAAAATCAAAAACGCAATTAAAAAAAAATCGAAAATTGCTGAGAATGCAGCAATTGGTCGCTGGGCCTCGTAGCCCCGTCATGTGCATTCTAGGGTTACTGTATGGCATACGGTAAGGTGATCTTGAAGTATAAAATAAATCGGCTTATTCAATTGCGACAAAACAACCATATGTCTTCGAACGGGTTGTTATATGTAGGTGAGAAATCTACGTTATCGCTATCTACGTTATATGTCAAAATTTAAATTCAGTTTTAACCAGATCACAATATTTGACTCTTTTGATCTTTAGTCAATTGTTAAAAACCTAGCATATTTTTAAGATTAGTAATTTTATTAACTTTAAAAAAAGCGTTGCATTTGTCCCATTGTGCCTCGACTCGGGGCAGTTTGAGACACGGCTGGGGTGCTTTAGAACATAAATAAAACTAATAATAAAGCAAACTAAATGATTTACTTCAAATGTGAAACACCTTTAAAGTAAGAAACAAAAACAGGTGTTCGTCAATAAAAATTAAAAAATTATTTTACTGAACATTAAGGTTAATATTAAATCTAAGATTAGATTGGATTCTTGAGGTTCCTGCACCGTTCATTGGTTTGGGCAATTTTATCAAAATATCTTTTTTGCCTACCAGAGCGATGTCCAGTACGTTTGGTAAAACAAATCCATTATTTCGCAAAACGAATTTCGTATTCATTTGTAATGGTATCGTGGGAAATGAGTTGGCCAACATAATGTTTAATAGTGTTCTTTACCAACACATAATTCCCTGGTTGAAGGGTGGCATCTGGTTTAAAGTATGCAAGTTATTCTTCTTCATGGTCAGTTTCGCTCAAACATATATCAGAATCTGAGGTTTGAGCTTTGTCAGCTATTTTTGAGTCATCCGGTTCTTCAGATGGGGATAACCAATTAGTTTGCTTGCCTCTAGCTTTAGTTTTCTTCTTCAAATATTCTATTGTCTTTCTGTTCTCTTCGTCTGCTCTCTTTCGTTTTTTAACATCGAATTTCAAGGCTGGAGCTTCACAGGCTGGTTCAGATCCCTTTTCACATGTTTTTTAATAAATGGACTTTCATGAAAAACTTACTTTTTGACTTTTTTCACTTCCCTTAATTTCTTTTCTTCTTTAAGTTGCTTCTGCTCTTCTTTTTGTTCTATTTTGTCTTTTTCTGGAGCGTCAGGGTCCACACGTGAACAGCTGGGTTCCGATTTTTGTTTGTTTTGTCTAGGAGGTGCTTTCGGCAACGGACGAATATCTACACCTTTCATTTTATTTGACATGTCAAAAAAATGATAAAGCAACCGGGGCAGATGTGAACACTTCTCAATAATTAACCGGGGCAGACAGGGACACCCAATGTACCCCGACATACTCGTCCCAAAGTGCCCCGACCGTAGTCTAGACAGAATTTTATTTGTGGAATTAAAACTAACCTTACTTTTAGGTTTAGTGCCAATGTAGTAACAGAAAAAAAACTATTTTTTCACATATAATAATAAAAGAATTGAAAACTTTTCTTACTTGAGATCCGCACCCTTACGAAGAGTATGTTGAAAAGTGTATTAACAATAACAGATAACGATTTTATTGTTTATTTCGTAAAAACAAGTGTGTGCACTATCTAAACTTACGCGGAGGCTATATTCGACTGAGTTCTCCGACGTTGAATAGGCGGAAGAGTATAAAATGACGTTAACCAGCTTTTTTAGTGAAGTCCCATTGTGTCTCATGTCCCAAAGTGCCCCTCTCTCCCCTACATATATCCAAACAAATTTATTTAATTTTCCATATTCTTGGCAAATATAAAGCTAAAGGACTAATTTCACGGCCATTAAAACGAGTTGGAAGAAAGGCGGTGCTACTTACATTTCACGACACTATTAAATACATGATAAGCAGTTTTCTGAGATTTCCAGTGCTATATACAAATCTTTATGGTACAAAAGGACTTTGCAAAATAAAAAGCTCCTGTCTTTTATTATGATGAAAGCGCAGCGCAAAAATTATCTCCCAGCTGGAGGAACGATCGAAATGAACACGAATACATTCACATCAGTAAGTTAAACTTTCTACTGATACCGCAGATTAAATTAATATAGAAGTATTATGTTTCAGGTTATACGTACAGCATTTTCATTCTATGCCATCTTGAGAAACGTTCTTAATTAGTAATGAAAAATGAATCTCTGTTCGGAAGGAATTAAATAAATGTTTACAAAATTAAATTTTGAATTTATTCCACCTAACATTTTCGTATATTTTTCTATACGAATCGCTTTAATACATCCATGCAGTATACATTAATTTATTAAGTTCGTAACTTAATAAACCGCTAAACTCATACAAGCAAGCACACGTATATATGTATATATCACCCTGTATATATGTATATATCATCCTGTATACAGACGCGAGTATGCACCACCCTGTATCCAACACTGTTAATATACCACCCGCGTATATGTACAACAACCTAATTATACCACCCTGTATACTAGATAATGTACCAACCTGTATATCCACTTAATGTTTACACAGTCCTTTTTGTTATTTGTTTAATAACAATGTAATCGCAAAGTCATTAAGTGACGTCATGAATGTCCTTCGAACTCACCGTTTGTTTATTATTAGTGTCACTTCGGTACGTGCCGTTATTGCGGACGGACGTATCGTTGTCCGTGGGGTTCATTTTCTAACAGTATTTTCCGCTGTTGTATTTCTATCTGTGCGGCTTTCACATTTAATTTTCTTCTATCTATATTCCCGTTATGCAAACACGCAATTTTTAATTGCTGTATGTAAGTCAATTTTTGAGTTATTTCTAACTTCAAAATTCCCCGCACAAATGCGTGCAGTCGTTATAGGATTAGTTGGTATTTTGTTACCAACTAACCAACTACTCAATATGAATGCTGTGTTGTTATTATTCTTCAAATATTTTCAACGATTGTTGTCAAGCATTCATGTTGGGTAAGGTCGTTTCGTTCCTTGAGTTGAGTGTTTGGGTGCTGAATGTATGGGATTGCAAGTTACTTTCTTCGAGTGCTTGATTCCTTGGCTGACTATATATTCGATGTGAATACTCTGTAGTAACTCATTTCCCAAATTTTACACAAGGGTGGTATGCAATAGTGCGAATGCTGTCACTAGAGCTCGTATGGTCGTTGGGTTCTTGCTTCTTGTTTGACATTCGGACTCATCCAAATGGGTGCTCTAGTGGCACAGTTCCAATGACACCAAAATGCCTCTGTATGAGGCCTATCAAACTGTTGTGGGTGCTTGGCGTCCACAAGAGTATCGATGTGGCAGCCCCAATCTTGTGTATATCTCCATGGTTCTAATTTGGGATCAATGACTGCTGCAATGTATTCATGTTGGGTTATAGTCTTGCATTCTTTATCGTGTCGTTTCTTCTACAACGACACGAATTCTCTGGAGTGTTTGTGTTCTGAGTGTGTTGTGATTGATAAGTGACTGTGTACGATTACTTGGCGAGTGTGTGAGGATGATCGTGTTGGAAGATTGTGTACTGAATGTGTGAGATGTTAGAGTGAATGTTCTCGATGGTCTTTTGGGTGTTTTACAGTCTGTTACAGGTGACAGGTGAAGTGACAACCATTTCTAAAGGCGGAGTTAGTTTGTACCAACATTTACGAAGCGTTTACCTGCTCTACTCTTCTTAGATACGAGCTCTACGATATTTTTGTAGATTAATTTACTGAAAAATATTTGCTTAGTTAAAGATTAGTATTTTTATCTTTCGTTATCACTGTTGGTGTATTAACTAAGCAAATATTACGTTCAATATTTAAATTTATATTAATGTAAAGGTTAACAGTTATTGGATTACTTACTAGAATCTAAATTATATTACGAGCTTGCTGTTACAAAGCGAATATAGTTCATATTCGTTTTGTACGTAAGCATCCAGTAATTGCATACCTATTGCAATTTATGACGTATGTACACCTACGGACTTTAGTTATGTCTGGTATCTAGCGGTACAGCCTGCGCTCCTGTCACCATGTCCGTTTTATCTTAAAGGGAATAGTGACAGGAGCGCAGGCTGTACCGCTAGATACCGGACATGACCAAAGTCAGTGATGGTACATATGTACAATTTGTAATATTTGTTTGGGACTCACCTCTTGCGCGCTTCTACTTTTTTGGTGGTGGGGGACACTTGGTGGGACAGCGTGAGGGCGCCAGGAAATGAAGTCAACAATTTGTTGACTTTATAATTTGGTGAAGGTGGAGTAAGTGGAGGAGCCTCAATCATTTTGTATTAAGTTGTAAGTTAGCGAAGTATGAAGCTTTATCACTAGTACATATGTACATGGAAAAATGTACGTACATGAATTGTACATAATAAAACATATTTGGGGTTCGCTCTTGCCTCCTCCTACTTTTCCTAAATTTGGAAGATGTAGAAGCATGGAAATCTAAATTACCATTAATTTTCAAGGATTATTTCCCGAAGGATATATTTAACGTTGACGAAACAGGTCTGTATTATCGCGCCATGCCAAATGAAACTTTTGCATTAAAATACGATAAATGCAATGGCAAAAAATTAGCAAAATAACGGTTAACTATTTTATTCTGCGCAAATATGGAAGGCGACAAAGAAAATCCTTTAGTTATTGAAAAAAGTAAAAATCCTCGGTGTTTTAGAGGAAATCATATCGACAAATTACCTTTAGAGTGGGCATATAAGAAAAACGCTTGGATGACATCAGATCTTATGACAAAATGGCTGTATCAGTTTGACATGAACATGAAAAACAAAATCGAAAGGTGCTTCTATTTCTGGATAATGCTACTTCACGTGCTAAAGTTTCGCTAGAAAAGGTCAAATTGATTCTTTTGCCTCCAAACACTACGTTGTATTGTCAGCCGTTAGATCAAGGCATAATTAATAATAAAAATTTGAAGATGATATACCGCAGTTTTTTGATCAAAAGACTATTTTATTATTATATTGAGAGTGGTTGTGACTTTGAAGATTCGGAAAAGAGGAAATCTAACAAGTACGCTAATAGGGATTGCAGCCGCATGAAAACAGGTTTGTCGATTTATCATTACAAGCTGTTTTTACAAAGCTGGATTCGCAGAAATAGTCAATCTAATAAAGATTTTTGAGAGGAGAACGAAATACCCATTGCTATGCTATTTCCAAAAATTTGCAGTGCAATGGCAAGTTTACACGATTTTGGTTCCATTGACAATGATGAACCTACAGAGAATCCTGAGTTTAGTATAGCAGAAACTGTTGAAGAACTATGCAATAATGATGATTATTCCGATAACAATGAGATAGAAGAGTTTGAAGATCCAAAATCAACTTTGTCAAATATGGGCGAAGTGTGCGAAAAATTAAGAGAAATACAGAGTTATTTCCCGTGTAACAATAATGGTGACATGGTTATAGACATTTGAAAAATTTTACACAAATGTGAAAGTGAAATGTATAAATCTAAGTTAAAAAATTTAAAACAAACAAATTGAAGCGTTTTCTGTCAAAAAATTAAAGCAATCTAGATAAAGGTATACTTGTACATATATTACCAATAAACGCAAAACTAAATGTATACACATTTAGTTTAGTTATGTATGTATTCTCTATTCTAAGTTTAAATAAAGTCATTTAAAATAATGTCCAAATGAATTTTATTTCTAAAAGAAAACTAATAGATAATAATGAAAATATTTGATTAGAATTTGGCGTGAGTAATATCCATCACCTGTCTTTTGCGGCCACCTTTGAATAACGGCCAACAATTTTGATTTTCTTAGTGGCCGCTATTCACAGGTTTTACTGTAATATTATGAAATTAATAAACTTACTGATATTTAAAAATTGAATTTTATCTGTGAATTAGATTTTTTAAAATTTACGAACGAACACATTTGTACTGCATTATCATTTACGTGTGGTAGCTATAGGAATGTGTTCAAACTTAATCTCCTCTGGTCTCTATTTAATTTCTAAACAACTTTCTCCGTCCTTTTATTTCTTTACTGGATACAATAGCCTCGCATACTGCAATGACGTATCGAGCTTTTGTATCAGTATAGTGAAGAAATGGATTCTCCAGGATTCATTCTAATCATTCATAAAAAAATATCAAAATACTTTTGTATGTAGTACGATATGTATTGGCGTTCCATTAGGGTCTGTCATTGGGCCTATGCTTTTCTGCTTTAAATTAATTACTTCAGTAGTGTTACATTTTTATACGTAAATGGTATTGATTTAATGTGGAAACTGAGAACTTTATCATCAAATAAACTTTAAGACTTAAGTGACTGGCTAATGAGTGATATGTATGTTAGTCTATACATACATATAAACATGTAAAATATTAACGATCTATACAGGAAATGGGCGTACATTGAATGACACGTACTATTGTATTTTTTAGTCACAACACGTCCAATTTTTAACATAAAAGAATAAAAGCTAACTGCTGCTAAAGGTTGTTTTGTTTCAAACGCTAAGTGCATCATACGGCTTGTATTTTCAAGATAGACCTCATTTGGTTTCAGAAAGTTGCAAGGCTATAAGAATTTACGTAATGCATACATAGTCGTATTATGTTAAGATTTACTGTGTGTTAAATGTAACCGTAAAACTTGTAAGGATCATTGGTCTCTTGCAGTGCTTTGTAAGCACATACAATGCATAAAGGAGATACCACGGATTAGCATAAAATATGCATCATATAATTTTAAAATCGCATTAAAAAGATCCGCATAAAAGGTACCTATCTTCGCTATACACACAATATTAAAGAAATGACTTTTAATTAGGTTAGTAGTTGTTGAGCTTTTAGAACCACTTTACTATATGCAATTTACCACACGTAATTTCAGCACGTAGACGTAAATGTTATTTTATGCTTCATTAATTTCTTTCTTGCTTTAATCGTCAATGGAATAGCATAACAAAACTGCTAGTATTAATACGGTGTTACCACTAAAGTACCTATATTACGTATCGATGAAATAAGAGATAAAACAACATGATCGAACAACGTTAATGTTATTCAGTAACTGCAATAATGAACTAATTAGTAATTAATTCCGTGTGCGCCGAGGAAGCCATTAGCGATTTCATTATTTTGTAACGTATGTGAGTAATTATTCGTCTATTAATCCATACCCTATGCTCTGTGTAGATCAAATATTGCACACTGCCTACATACATTATGTTGCTGCAATATTATTATCGGCTGCGAATTATGTTGAGAGGAAACTGTAATCGCATTTTATACTCGGTACTGCTGCTTCAGTTATCTGTCTAATTAGTAATTAAATCTTCAAAATCTTCTACATTTGGAATTTTAATTTATCTAAAATTGACATAATTTTTCTACCTCCCTGATATAATTTCTCTACACATGGTTGAATTTTCCCCATCTCTTATACATGCAATAGCACTGGCACGAGGAGAAGCTTCACCAGGCGTATCTTAGGAGCGGATGAGTACCTATCTTCAAGATGTGGGCTCTTAATGTGTCATGTAAAACATGGTGATTGAAAACATTTCTGTCTTCCTACTTTTAATTCCCAACACAATATTTTTCTGTAGCTGTTATGCAAATAACTTGTGTGTGCGTCACATGATTGAATAATTTCAACTTTTTCACTCAAGATACGAAAATTGCTTCTATTTAGGTATACTAATAAAAAATTGATGGACACATGATACAAGAAGCTTACAATTCGAGATTGACTAAACTAAAATCAAAATCTCAATTATAACGCCCAATTTTTTGTGGAAAAGATCCAGTTACTACAAAATGTTCAAATTACAGTAAAACCTGTGACTAGCGGCCACTAAAAAAATCAAAATTGTTGGCCGTTATTCAAAGGTGCCCGCAAAAGACAGGGGATGGATATTATTTACGCCAAATTCCAAGCAAATATTTTCACATGATAGCTATTATTTTTCTTTTAGAAATAAAATTCTAAACTAAATGTGTATACATTTTGTCATAAGATCTGTGTCATCCAAGCCTTTTTGTTATGCACCCACTCTAAAGGTAATTTGCCGATATGATTTCCCTTAAAACACCGAGGATTTGTACTTTTTTCCAATAATTAAAGGGTTTTCTTTGCCGCCTTCCATATTTACGCAGAATAAAATAGTTAACCGTTGTTTTGCTAACTTTTTGCCATTGCATTTATCGTATTTTAATGCAAAAGTTTTATTTGGCATAGCGCGATAATACAGACCTGTTTCATTAATATTAAATATATCCTTCGGGGAATAATTCTTTAAAATTTATGGTAATTTATATTTCCATGCTTCTACATCTTCCAAATTTACATCAGCGGACTCACCACAAATTGATTTAAAAGGGATATTGTGCCTCCGACAGAAACATTCTACCAATCATTTGAAGCAGCAACATTGTCAATGTTTAAATTTCTTGCTGTCTCTAGCGCCTTTTGTTTAATCAATGATCCAGATATGGGAATGTTTTTATTTCTAACCATGCAGAACCACTTATACACAACTTGATCCACTGCTACTCAACCCGTTTTAGAACATTTCCGTTTCTGATTCAAATTAATAGCTTCTTCATACACCCTTTTAATATCACTCGTTTTTTACGATGCCGTTAATTTAAATTTTTCCAAATCCGAATTTTTCGGCTAACTTCCGCGAACTTAAATTATACTTGTCACTCTCCTCGACAAAATCAATTTTGTTTTTCAGTGACGAACGTTTTCTTTTTAGCGACATATTCAAACACTTCATGAACACAACGATACACTTAAATTGATCAAATCAACAGATGTTTGCGGAAACTTCTACAATGAGCTGCTGTTGTAAAATAATTCTATCGTGTTTCATTATAACTAACAATAAACCCTTACAAGTAAATTCTGTCACCTTCTTTCGACTGAACAACAAATACGTGAGTTTTAAAATTTTCGATACGGACGTCGTCCGTTATTGGGAGGTAAATTATACTGCTTTTATGCCATAAAATATTCGGATCGTTTGGCCGTGGCCGCTTTGTAAAGGCGGCCGTTATTGCCAGGTTTATATATATGGAAATACTCGTATTGTAGATTTTTGCAATGTTAAAGCTAGCCGTTATCACAGGTGGCCGATATGTACAGGTGTTAACACAAGTTATACTGTAAATTTCAAAAAGTAAAGTTATTTACATACATATACATATAATCTTCCTTTGACGTAATTATCTAGACCAGACTATATTGTTGAGATATTTCTGCTTTCATTTTAATACCTACGTATGTTCAGCTCTATAAAAGTACTGAATCTGGACAATTTTTACATAAAGGTGAAATATTTTCCTAACTCTTAGAACTAAAAAGGAAGGTTGTCTGTAAACTGGAGATTCAAAAATGGCAAAGCAAATACGCGTTTGTCTACTTTTGAAACATTATTGTACAAACATTATATTGGGATAATTTTTCTTGTACATAACTCTTTCACTATATTAACGCATCTACAGATATTTAAGAACCACATTGAAACGGGACACCTGTACACATTGCCTGATATTACAATATGGCTCTGTGGTTTAACATGTCATGTGCAATTACCTACTTAATGGCACAAGTAATCCCCAATTAATAAATCTAACTAAATTAGCCAGGTCTTGTGCACAAAATTGTTGATGTAGCTACTTAATATAATATAATATAATGGTTGAATTTGTTTAATACATACGCAATAATTAGCCTGCTCTATTCTATTCATAGGACGATGTAATGAATAAATTCCGCTGGATACGATTAAAAGTGGAATTGTAAGCTGATTAACTACATTCGCTTCCAAACTTTACCCATTACAAATTTATTAATAATCCCAAGCGAAACGGTTGGTCTCGGATATGTATTAATTATTCAAGTATTATACACAGATCTATATTTATGATTTAATTTGTATTGTGAATTGCTATCTTGTATAAAAGTCATAATGATATGTAATTTGGTTTATTTGCTTGGAAAAATATCACGAAATTCTACCTATATGAGTAATGTGTTTATTGTGGTAACTTTAAATACTGTCTTCTTCTACTAAATTATTTTTAGAATTTAATCAGGTGCTTGGATGCTAGCGCGGTTATGAGCCACCAGATAACAGCCACTTGTTTCAATTTAGTTCTCGGATTGCTTTTAATATTCGAGAGTACTCTTCAGACAGCTTGCTTTAGGTTCTGATTTTCAACTACTAGTAATTGTTGAGCTTTAATTTGAGCTTTAATTGTCGTTAGTGATGACATGACGCAACCAACGTGCTCTTTGACCGAGCAATGTTTTTCTGATTTATCCTTTAAGCGTTATAAATGAAACAATTTGATAGTCGTTAGAACGGCTAACTAAAGAATCAAAATATTATTAGATGCTAGGTCAAATTTACCCAGGTATGACTTGTGACATAATTCTGAGAAATATATGTATATTTGCTCGATTTGCTAAAGTACAATTAGCAGCACAACACCACTCACTACATGCAGCTAACTCATGAAAGTACAGAGGAACATTTCTAATCATCGATTTGACAACTAATATTTATGCAAACGACATGCAACAATAAGAGGGACAAATTTACATAATCACAATAGCAAGGTTGAGAGCCCCAACACAACAAAATGTGTGTATACATATTATACTCTGTATTACAGAAATTCGCTTAGAGTTAGTCGTCTTTTTGAAAATGTCGACATTTTTGGTGATGTTCTACGGTGTTCCAGGTTTGTGCTACATTGTTGCAGATTTCACAAAATAATATGAAAGGAATTGTGAAAAAAAAGAAAAACAGTTTTTTTGTAGGAGCCTCCTTTTTCGAAATTAGAAGTTTTGAAGTGTTACAGGTTTTCTAACATTGCTCCAAATTTTTAGCTTTCTACCATCTTAAGTTTGTAAAAAGATTCAGAAAAGAAAATTTTTCCTAGATCACACTTGTTTGGAAATCGAATTTCCAGATAGTTCTAGACTATATTGTTCTAAAAATTTAACTTTCTATCATGTACACTTCACGGAAATATCGATCAAGCAAATTATGGTGCGTGTAAGGACAGCCTCGTCTTTTCCTAAAATTGAAGTTTTGAAATATTTTGAATATAATTGTTTTAGGTTATTCTAGATTTCTTCTATATATAACAATATAGAAGATATATAACACTATAGCACTATTTTTATTTTAGTTTTTCGCTTTATTATTATTATGAATTATATTTACTTATTATTTTATTATCTTACACTTTTAAGCAACATTTTTTTCTGTTTTTTCTTATTGTCACTGTATGGTCAAATTTCTTTTGTTAATTTCTTATTTCTTTTTACTTCTTTAATTATCTTTAAGTAATTATGTCTGTTTATAAGTTAGAATTGTAAGTAATACAATTGTATTAGTTCGTAGGGCATAGTTTGATGTTATTGTTTTTCTTTTTCCTTACTATTATGAATTGTTTGTTTTGTTGTATTTTTGAACTTTATTTCACTATCTACAGGTATCGTGTAATAAGCAGATTTTTATTCTGCTGTTGGATATTGATAATAAATAAATGCAATATAACAGTATAGAACAAACGTAAAACAGTCTGGAACAATTTTCAAAATTAAAATTTTGAAAATTATTCCAGATTGTTCGTTGGGAGAAGAGGGGATGGGGGCGTTGGCAAAATTCGGTTTTCTCGAACTCTTCATCTACCAAACAGGATAAAAGCCTAAAGATTTGGAACAATGTTCAGAACAACTAAAACAACCTACAATCAAAAAAATCTTTTTTCCGAAACTCCTGAACAATATAGAACAATTTCTATTAAGAAAATCTTCTTGTCCACCAAAAGTTTCATTAACTCCAAACTTATTTACAGACAGATATAGGTGATACCAAGATAGTTTGATTCAAAGCCTAATACCGCTGCAAAATGGAGTAAAACACAGGCTATTGCATTGGAAAAAAGGAGTTGAAAAAACTTTTGAATGGCTAGATTAGGTATAGAGTATATAAGCGAGTTCTTACGTCGGTACTTTAGCAATAATATTGATCTCTTGTAAAAGCTTTAGGATTTTATTACAAAAGTTTAGCATGCATACAATCATAGGGTCCTACATTTCACATCCCATCCTCTATAACTCATAATCAGTTGGTAGTTAAGGTATTAATATGTTGAAAGCATTATCGCCTACGAAAAGGCACAGTTCGACAAAATATGTTTAATTATACAACAAGTTGTAAAACAATTATCATCATCTATATTTTTACAATTCAATGCCATATATTTTGTTCTTAATCGGCGTGCCTTTTATGGTTACTCCCATGCTTGCAAAGTTTTCTTCAAATATCTTCAGTTCCATAATTCCACAAAAACAAATAAACCCAAAAAATCAGTTTTCTACTGCTGGTTTATGTATTTAGTAAATATAAATATAATAGTTAAGTGATGAAACCATACAAGATACTCAATGAAGCAGGTTTAACTCTGAGGTTATTTGCGTATGATTTACACGAATTATCACAGATTGTCAAAACTTCAGTACCAAACTTTCCAAACTTTAAAGTAGGTACCTAACATTTCTCATTTTTACATATAAACAATCCTTATGTTAGCAATTATTTGTTTTAATTATGGGAATGACGGAGTTTTGTTGAATAGTTAGTACTGACAAAAAAATTGTTATGTACAGTTTGTCAAAGTAATGTTACTCCCAAGTTAGTAACTCTACTAAGAACTAACTAACTAAAAATCTTCCCAGCTTATAATCTATTAGTGCTTGATTTAACCCTTCATAGTTACTTACAATCGAACAAAAACAATTGCATCCATTGTTGTAGCCCTGTATTTAAGATAATTCCTAATGAGCAGCGAACTTTCTAGCAGGGTGGGATTAATCTTTTTACATACTGTGTATACTACTATACATGTGAAACATTCGCTTTGACGAATATGTCGGGTACTTCTTTCGGCAAATTTTAATACGCATTTCATTTTAGCTTTATTGCGTATAATACGTTATAATCGCATTAATATTACGGAAAATATCTGTGCACGTATCGTAAATAACTCCAACGGTTTATTTCGTGAATAGGGCGTCTCACTGTGAATAAGGGTAATAAATGTTATAAAAGAGCAAATATAATCTTCACAATATAAGCTCACTGCCAATAAATATTACAGTCCATCCGAGAAACTGAAATTAAATTTTATGTGTTATGAAACGGGGCTATTGAATGCTGTTAAAAATACATATACATATATGTACGTATGTACAGAGGCGTTGATATCAATAGTTTGTGCATACCTTTTTTGTCACTATATGAAGAAGGAAGACGTTAAATTAAAATCAAGTTTTGTTCGATTTTTTATTGGAATTCTATTGTAGGGATGTTAGAAAGCGTGCGCCGGACGAAGGTGTTTTGCAAAATATTACATGATTATGTATTAATGCGATCGGTGTATTGAATTTTGCACTTACAGATGAACATGAACACAAGGTAGACGAAACTATTTAACTCTAGGATGCATAAACCGGGCCTCTTAGATCCGGCGATACTTTAGTTACTCATCATTTTCTTAAAATATCTACTTTCAATCGACTTGAGCATTTAGATATGCTCTAAACACACACTTGATTCAAAAACATTTACATAAACCGGGCCTCCGAAGCCCGTGTACTACTAGTTACTATAGAACAAGTTACAACTTGTTCATTACAGGTTGAGAGTTGTTATAATTTGTCAGCCACTGTTGCGCGTGTCTGTGCAAGTTAAAACCTGCATTACTGCTGGATGTTTATATAGGTGCAGCTGATTCTTATTCAGTTGGAATAGAAGTTGGATTGAGTGAACTTGTGAGATACATATGATAATGGCCTCAAAAAGGTATGTGAAAAGCATGAGATTTGGTGAGTCCGACTATGAAGAAACACCGTCGAAGTGGGCAGCTGAATATGATGATCTGCCTTCTGAAGAAAGTAATGTGTCAGAAGCAGAAAATGATGACACAGAAGAAACAAATTTCGAATTGAATTCTGACGAGTTTTCAGGATCTAGTTCTGATAATGGCGACAATAATTCAGAGGACGATGTTGATGATATTGGTAGGCCTTCAACGTGTGGTTACATTCCTCCAAGTAGTCTGAATTGGAGTTTGGAACCGCCAGCAAAAAATAAAATTCAACCACACAACATTATTCGGCGTGAGCCAGGACTAGCAAGAAAATATATGGCTGCAACACCAAAAAAAGCGTTTCGGTTATTTGTAACTCCAGTTATTGTACAAGAAGTTGTAAATTGTACTAGTTTAGGGGGCAAACGTGTTTACCGGGCAGAAGGGAAACAGTGGAAAGATGTAGCTGTTGATGAATTTCTTGCATTCTGTGGATTACTCATTCATGCGGAAGTTGACAGATGCTGGGATGTTCCTGCGAGAGAACTGTTTTGTGGTGAATTTGCCAATCCTATATACCGAGCCACAATGTCCATATCTCGCTTTGAAGAAATACGAAGATTCGTTAGATTTGACGAAAAGAGAACCTGGAATGCGCCTTTGGAAACCGAGTGAGCAATGGTGTCCTACATGTGGGATTTATTCATTCAGCAATGCAAAACCTGCGTCATGCCTGATACTGATCTATCGATCTATCGATACTGATACTACTATCTTATTTTTGTCCTGTAATTGGGGTAACCTGTTGGGCAATAAACATATACTATTATTATTATTATTATTATTATTATTATTATTATTATTATTATTATTATTATTATTATTATTATTATAATGTAACTATTGATTAACAACTCGTTGGGTTTAGCGGTTGATGCACATTCGTTGAATATAGACCAAGTAAACCGGCAAAATATGGACTTAAAATATTGTGGATGTGTGAATCTACATCTGGTTACGCTCTGGACGGTTTAGTTTATGTTGGTCGCCAACCACATAAAAACCTGGGGTCGAAGTAGTACAAACTCTTGTGCGTAGCATTCATAATTCTGGTCTCAAACTCACGATGGACACTTTCTTCACTAGTGTTCCGCTAGCAACTTATCTGTCGGATAAAAATATTACTGTTGTGGGTACACTACGTCAGAATAAGCGTGACATTCCGAAAGAAATGAAATCCTCAAAAGATCCTGTAGTCTACTCTTCATTGTTTTGCTTCCAAAATAACGTATGCATGGTAGGTTACGCACTTAAAATGAACAAATGCGTAATTTTACTAAGCACCATCCACCACGACGCATCTATCAATGACGACGCTAAGAGGAAGATTGAAATCATCTCATTATAACAACACAAAAGGGCGGTGTTGACATTATGCATCAAATGGTGTCGACATACACGTGCAAGAGGCAAACTAAACGATGGCGCATGACATTTTTCTTCAACATCATTGATGTTGCAGACTTAATGCATATATAGTCTTTACGAAGGAACATCCAAACTATAACATACGAGTAACCCACAAACGCATAATTTTATTGAAAGATTTAGCGAACGAACTAGTGATGCCGCATATGCAGGGAAGATCTACTAACCCTAACCTACGGCGTAGTGTCCGGGAGTATATGAGCAAAGTTATTGATATCCCTGGTCCGTCAGCCGCTCCCACAAGTACAATAAACAATAGAAAAAGATGCTCAATGTGTCACACAAATATTGATCGTAAAAGCACAATGATATGTATTAGTTGTAAAAATAATCTGTAATGAGCATAGTCTTAGAATGTGCGCTAAATGCTTCTCTAATCCCTAAAAACAATATCTAAACAATAATGTTTTTAACAATAATGTTCACTTCCATATTTAATCTAACGTCTTTAACTCATGTATGTATAAATAAATAAAGTTTCACTTCAATAACTTTGTTTCTGTTCTGACTGCACGTGATTTTATATAACGGGCCTTAGAAGCCCGAATTATGTAGATGTCAATATTTTAATACTTAAGTATTATAGGGTTAAAGGTGACCACCAAAAAAGATTATCAAAAATATTCATATATCAGCGATAAGATTGAAAGAAAAATCTTTACTTGAATCAATGAAGATGGCTTTTAACACACAGGAAAAGAGGATGCAAGAGATAAAATAACATGCTTCTTTGCAAAATTAAACAGTATAGATGAATAGGAACAGTAATTCCACTGTCAATGGTGTGTGCACAATAAAGATGCACTAGCAGGAATCGAATGCGAGCCACCAGCGTGGCAGGCGTAGTTGTTATCCACTGGGCTACGAAGGCTTGCATGTTGAGAAACTAGCATGTCGATATAAAGGAATGAACTTAGCGCATTCACTTCACGCGCTATACAACGTTGATTTTATCAGAAATTAGAGCGCGTTAGAATAAAAGTTCGTACCTGGGTACTGAGGGTAGATTCCTTTATAACATAATTGAGATTCATTAAAATCCGTTTCGGACAACCCTGGTGTTCTTCTTGTTCAAATCTTTCATGTTTCATATTTATGTAAAGACATACAGATACTCACAGTATATACGGCATCCTTATACTTGTTTATGAACAAGTATATATTGGCGTTAATCTGTTTTAAATACCTCGTAGAAAAGGGTTCCCTTAATGCCTCGTCTCAACTTCTACAACGATCTCGTATTCGTAGAGTCTCCTGATTACACGGCTAACGTAGAACACCAGCATATACATCACACAAAAGGACGTCCTTTGATCTTTTCCCCGTCGTACTATAAAAATATCCTCATTTTCTTGGCTTAATCTCATGACGTGCTCTTGTGTTACAATACAAGAGAGCGACCCCGCATACTCGGTAAAAGCACTGCGCGCCCTCTATACGTTGAAAATTTATATGTCACTGAAATGTTTTTTCTTTGCGCTGACGCGAAAGGTCATACGAAGACTCAACAATATCGTGCAGGATATTGCATACTATCTGAACGTTGCAATATTGAGTCTATAGAATTTTCTGCTGGGAGAATATTTTCTTAGACTGTATGTTTGGTTAAATAAGAATAGTGCCTGTACTACATATTATTTATGTGCATATAAAATAAATTTGGCGGGATACTGTTTATTGTTAATCAGCAGCAGTTCAAAGAATAATATTATGCAGTTTTTACTGAGATATTACTTGAATGGTAAAATGAAAATTAGACGGTCTTGACAAAGTTAATCAATATTATCAATCAATAAGATCGTGTTAATATCTAGTTGCTGTCGGTGAGTTAAACTGTTACAGAGCTTGAACGTGAAATATTGCCCAATTGATGTTTGTGTTTTCCTGTTGTATTTTATGAATAGTATCTGTAAGTTTGTTTTAAAATTAGTACCATTGTATAGACTTAATTTTTATCATATCTTTTCCATAACATAGAACTTATAAATTTCGACGTATTTACCTTCCAAATAGGGGAGCGTTTTTTTTGTAGTTCTCATTCTGAACAAACCATTATTTTTTGGATTGAAAAATTTTGGTTTGAATAGGTATATCTGCTTTCCATGTGTTATCGTGCCTAATTTTGATTAAATTATTCATAGGTTCTACTAATTCGCAACATGCGCATAATGCGAGTAAATCTTCACCATACGAAAGGTGCTTGGAAGGTGCTTTGCAAAAGATTTGTAAAGCAGGAACTATACTTTATTTCTGTCTGGCCGGCCACAGTGCCGTTACCGTATGCGAAAACAGTTTAGCCAGTGAGGCCAGCGGTCCACTGTTTCTTACCATCCCTTCCCTTTCCGTTGTCATGTACTGATCAGCGAACGTTGAGACTACTTGGGGAGTGCCTATGGACCAACCGGTCCTTTCACCCGGCTGGAGAATAGGTTGATGTGTTATTGCTGACATATTTTAAGGAATGTGTGGTGGATGCAAGATGTTCAACTCTGTATTGCCCCAGGCAAGTTTCAGTTCGTCTGCATATTTTGGGATTGATGAAGCGAAGATCAGGAGAACTGGAGGAGAGTCCAAAAATGTGAAGCTATACCCCTTCCGGGCTATTTGTGTCCAATGAGCCCTATCACCAATTTCAAGCAAACAGAGAACAATTATACTTTCTAGAGAAATTTAGTTTCTCTTGAATCACTGCAAAACGAAGAACAAGTAGATGATTATGGGTGGCAAACATCAATTACTCTATTAGTTGGAAGCAATTGAGCCATAGCCAATAAATAACATATGTACGTCTACATTCAAAAATCAAAACAGACAAAATCAGACAAGAGGAACTAGGACTTAGATCTAGCTTGTTCACCTATAAGCGAGACAATAGATGATGAGATGATGAGATAGTTTTATATTATGAATACCTTAGATATAGGTAGGCCACCATATATACCAACCTGTAACAATCGATGGGATTCGTAAAGGGTATTTACGAGGACCATCATCATCAGAAATATGCTTTAGTGAAACAAAGTATTTGGTAAAGCTAGAACCACAGCCAGAAGACAAACGTGCAAATCACTGGGAATAGCTTTAACAAAATAACAAGAAATTGAGAGAGTTTAAAAGAAAAACCGAAGAAGTTTTTGCAATAGGTTTAAAGAAATAATCTAAGCAATACGATTTTAAAAAACCCTTTCAAAAGACAACCTAAATGCCTCTCCCGCTCCCTCCTCCCACCCTCCAAGACTTCTATAAAACGAAGAAAGAAGTCTTACCGACAGTATAAAGAAAACCTCAGATTCGTAAATTGTACCTACTTTTCTGGTTCGATGAAAACAGAAGAAAATTAAGGCAGTGTTTATATCAAAAGCTTATTGTGTTACATAAAACGAATACCCACCTAACAGCCACATTAGTCTATTAGATAGTATTCTAGCAAAACTGGTACAAAACGAGTAAATCCTCCAATGGTCTTCTATAGAGAAATTGTATGTCAAAACTTGCTCCGCCTAAAAGGTAAGAAAGGAGCAAAATTTATATCTGTACAATAATCAAGCAACTCCCAAAGCGCTGATCTCAAATAGCTTAGTAAACGTTGGTTCCGGAACGATAATATTTTGTTTTAAAAATTATCAAGTAAAAAGTCTTCTCTCTACAGCACCAGAAGTATATATCTGTACACGTCTGGGCATCTACATAATGAGATTGTTGATATCTGCTTGTGGCATCTCGTTCCACCACGTACTGGGTCAAAGAGTGAGGAGGATGGTGTAAAGGGGATAGTCGCCTCCCCATGATATCCCACATGGGTTTGATGGGGCTTAAATCCGGGAAACAGGGTAGCCACGGCAAACCATTAACGCCTGCTTCTTGGAAAAAATCTATAGTTCGACGAGCAATATGGGGACGTGCACCGTCTTGCTGAAAAAGGACGTGTGGACGGCCATCTAGATAAGAGAGTAAAGTGGCTTGTATGACATCATCAACATAACGGGCAGCTCTCATATTGCCTCAAATAAACAAAAGTGATGATCGGCTATCTAAGCGATAGCCTCCCAAATCATTACTCCAACAGTCCTGTATACACGCCCCACATCAGCAAACCCAATATCGCGTTGCTCTTCACGCTGGCGTCATTCCCTTCTGTGGCAATCGTGCATACCGAGACAGAATCGTGATTGGTCGTTGAAGACGACATCATGCCATTCTGCTTTCCCAATGCTATCGTTTTCTGCACCAGTTCAAGCGTTGACGACAGTGGTTCGCAGTCAAAGGAATCGTGGTCGGCATGAAAAAAGTCCAAGGGCTCGAATGTGGTGATATAGTGTATGCATAGTAACAGGTTTACCTTCTTCTCCAAACCATTAGTCAACGATTTTACGCGTTGTAGCAAAACGGTCTCATAGACGGAAACGTCTATCTTGACGCTCTGTGGTACACCTTTCTTGACCAGTTGGTCTTTTTCGTGTCCCCCTACCTTTTTCTGTCCGCACACACATTGCCGTCATTGGCGTACAATTAACACGACGGCCAATTTCGCTAAAGGACAAACCAACATCTCGATAGACAACAATTCTACCCCTGTCAAAATCGGGATTTTATTGCGCTTAACATTTGTAGACGGACACGCAATAACTAAACTTTTCTATATTAGTCAACTGTCATGAACATGACTCTCTCACAGAAAAGTAAGATAATTTTTTTCCGCAAATAATTATAAAAAGTTGAACAAATTGGTAGATACTTCTGAGTGTAACAGTTCCAATGTCACGGGGTATGTATAAAATCTAGTTAAGGAGATTTGAATTAATTTTGGAGCAAAATGGTGAATATGACATTTTTTAAATATGAGCATATCAGCAGTGTGCTGTAATAGACTAGGGACGCCCTCAGATTCTACACTTCACTGTATCTAGAGTATAAGGGTTACTGCTATATCAAAGGCTTTAGGACGCAAGTATAGTTGACGTTAATAGTGTATCCATAGTGTTTTCCACCTCTAGGTCAATTAGAGTGTTGTAATTGGAAAAAATATCAAGAAAATAAGATAAAAAACGGTCATAAAAATACATATGTTAATAGTGTAAAATGAAGGAAGATTGGATTAGTTTATCATATGATTATTCTCTTAACTAATGGGTGACTACTTTATAGAAAAGTTTAAATAACATTGATTTTGATTTGAAGCAGGTTCTTGAATTGATGTCGATTCTATTTTAAATGTTTATTCTAGATTATTGACGGTTTACTCACTATTATTACTATACGATATACAACACTATACGGTATTAAAAAATCTATAATGGTTTTAGTTAGAATTTTGAATGACAAGTCTTTCACTTCTAATAAAATATTTATGAATTTTATGTTGTTGGTCACAAGCTTTCTTTATTTACATATGTATGCAAATACAATGTATTGATATTTAAGTAGTGGGTCATAATAATATTAATTACCTCTACTGAGTTGAAGCAACGAAGTAGAGGCTTGATTTGCAGTTTGATTTGTATATTTGTTTTACTGATAATAGTGTACGCCACTGCTTTCGAGTAGAAAGTTCAAACCTTGACAGTTTTCACCCTCAATATCTCTATATTTCTATTCGCAAATCAAAGATAATGACAAAGAAGACAATTTGAAACTATCTTAGTAATAGCCTGTATCCTCGAATTACAAAAGAAAGAACTAGGCCAGCAGGGCAAATACTATTATACTGGTGAAGGAACCGCGCAGTATGTTTCCGAGTGACCGAAATTAATCCTGCGTACACATTTAGACATGCTCCCGTAAATATGTGTGTGTGTAAGTTACCGTAACGACGTAGGCGAGGCCATCCCATGTCATTCTCGCGACGGAATCCTTCCTTCGGATGGTGGTGGTGGTGGGTCCCGCGGTGGACACCGTGCCCCCCGGTAATCTCTCTCTAGATGCGTCGGGCACGTCTCCCAGACCGGGCAACACGTCCGGTCTGCCCCTTTGCAGCTGACCGCCGATCTGGGGTGGAGGCGCGCCACCCACGTCCGACATGGTACGGCGCAACGATTCCTCCGTTTGGATCTGGTAATCCTCTTTGAGCGGACCGTATTTTCTGTAACAATAATTATACATATATACAGGGTTTCGTAAATACCGTGACCATGATAATATGTATATATACAATAGAAGGCGGTTAAAGATGATGATATATTGTTTTTGCAAAGTTCGTAAGTTGGACCGCCTGATTCACGATGTTAATCTATTTAAACTCTGTTGTATTTGTAGTATAGATGCGGGTGAAATAAATTTGGGACAATCTGGTTAGGAATTCGAGGATGATCGGTGAATTCATTGCGATTGTAGAATTTATATCCAAATCAGTTATAATTTAATATCGCATAATGGAAATTTTCGATAATTATCATAAAATGATGATGTTTTATTATTCGAATATAAAAATTACTTCAAAAAACAAGTTACTATGCTGCTACTACATCACTGAATTTGTAGAATCACAATCACAAGTTCATTATCAATATCTGCTATAAATTAAAATACAATTTAGGGTAATGATACATAAATTATATTGAAACAAACGTAGCTGCCACATAAATCGACTATAGATTTATCAATTGGAGCAATTAATGACCCGACAATGAAATACACCAGATCACCATAATTAACACGTTGACTGCTCAACACGACATAACTCGTATTAGCGCTCTTCAGGACGCTCACTACGAGTTATCTCGTAGTTCCTAGGCTTGTCAGTTTTGCGTCGCTATGAATAAGTTCGTAGTTTGTAAGTGTAAATGTGAATGGATGGCCTCCTGGAAGAAAATAAATAATCAAGGTTGGCTTATACGAATAGAAAGTTTATTGAAAATGAACTAAAAATATACATTAAATGTTCATTCATTTAGTTAACAGACTGGACAGAAATAACGCGCTTCCCTGCATGTTTGAGCTCAAGACTTTGCCCGCTATTGCTTCTTTGAGGTAAGGGGAATGCTTTGCAAGTAATGTAAGGTCGCCCGATTTAGATTTTTTAGCTGAAGCTGATGTTTTGCCAATCAATGTCTTTAGAAATTCTTCTCTGAACTTTATTAGTTTTACCGTGGAACAATTTGCTTTTGAGAAAGTTGTGTGCATTATGTATATCTATCTCAATTATATGTAATGCAACTTTTTTGGCCACCTAATTGTCTTTCGAAAAGCTGTGTAATATGATAGCATATGATCTGATCGGCCAATGCCACATAATCAGTTGTTGTAGTCCTGTTATTTCTATTGGCCACCTCCAACATATCAACAACGTGCTTGTTTGAAATGGTAAGAACTTCTTGCCTGTTTTTCTATTTACAAACAGTATCAGGACCATTTCGCTGCCAAAATATCTTCCAGTTTTTTTAGTTTACGATTGACCATGTCGTTGGGTTTTCCTTTTCTATTATTTTGCAGTGTTCCACGCATATAAGTGTTTCGCGTAGTCAGTATATTTTAAAGAGTAACATAACTATAAAAAATAGATAGATAGATAGATATTGTAGTCATGTTTAATGCCCAGGGCATTTACAATCGTCAGTATAAATATACATGAGATGGGGCAAATACATACGTACATATATAAAATTAATAGATGTTAGACAGTACAGTAGGTACACATTTAAATTAAAATTTAAAAAAGTTTGGATCAGTTACGTAAAAAATGTTGATGATGTAGGTGCGTGCATGTATTCAATAGTAGAATAAAAACAATTAGCAAGTAAATAAGCTTTTATGCGTTTTTTTTTAAATCTATACACTATAGTTTAGCAACGGTAGCAGGAAAATGGTTGTAAAGTTTGATATTTAAGGAAGTCCTTGCGGATCTATCATAACGAAGACCCCGCTTTATTATTTTATTTGCATTTCTAGTTTGATACCTATGAATGCATGCATTTAAAGGTAGTTGTTCTTTTATTTTATGGATATCGACCAATTGAAAGTAAATAGATAAACTAGGGAGTCGGAGTACTTTAAGAGAATAGAAAATTGGTTTACAATGGTCTCTGTACCCAACACCGGCAATTATTATAATGGCTCGTTTCTGCAATCTAAAGGCACGCATGCATGAGAAGGCTCTCCCCAGAGAACTATAGCATAGCTTATATGACGGTGGAATAGTGAATGATACACCAACAAAAGCGTGCCCCGATCTATCAAATTTCTAAGCCTCCTCAGAACAAAAATAGAGGAAGACAATTTACTACACAATCTATCAATATGAGGGCACCAAGACCGTTTGATATCTAAAGTGACACCCAAAAGAGTGGCCACTCCCAAACTACCCCCATAAACAGCTGGAAAACTCAAGGTTTGCGTTTTAACCGGGTTTAACTTCAACATATTAGCCGAGCACTATTTCTCAACCTTAAAGCACAGACATTGTGTCGCACTTGTCAATGGGTTCCTGTTTATTATAGAAGAAATCAGTGTGGTATCATCTGCAAACAATATGCACTCATCCGGTGTCAAATAATCAACTAAATCGTTTATATAAATGATAAGCAAAAGGGGTCCCAAAACGGAACCCTGTGGTACTCCATGGCTGACTGATTGACATACTGAGTGCGGCTATTCAAGTAAGATCGTATTAATTAATTAATATTTCCTCGTATTCCATAACGGTATCACTTAAGAAGGGCCGCATGATTAACACAGTCGAAAGCTTTACTAAGATTGCACCTCTTGCTATCTTCCAGATCCTCCACCACATGATAGACACCTCTAGACACAGCTTGAGCTGTCGAACGATGAACACGAAATCCATATTGATTGCCACTAAAGACTAGATTTTTCTCAAAAAATTTAGTAAACCTTTTTTTAATTAAAATTTCGAAATTTTTTCCCAAGATAGGAATAATAGAAATTGAACGATAATTGTCCATATTGTTTTTGTCGCCTTTTTTAAATATTGGGACAACTCGAGATGACTTACAAATGTCCGGGAGAAAACCAACCTCAACACACTTAATTATCCATGTAGACTGTATAACCTTTTTCCAGATAATCCTCAAGTAATTGTAAAACAACGTCAGTAGTGCGACCTAAATTATTTTCATTCATTTCAGATTTTTCCTTATAAATTTTAAATTTGAGAACCATACCATCAGACTCACAAGTTCATAAAGTTTGATGCCATACTTGTGCTGCTTATTTTTATATACTGGCGAAATTGTAATCTTCCACACCGTAACATCATTGATTGGTCGATACAAATATTTTTATGTGGCAGATAGTTTTGGCGCATAATATTGTGGACATGATTTAGAATAGGTCACACCTTGTATAGTCTGCCGGAAGAAGATGGTATTGAGATATCAATACCATCAAATGAAAATAGCGTAGCAACTATTGAAATCTATTTCGACTCATATATGATCACCAAAACATTACATTATACATTTCGTTTGTACTCCAATAATGTTCTATTGTAAGGAAAAGAATAAGGTCCGATTTGTAAAAGAAGTGCAATAAAAACTTTCGTTTCAATAGTGTCAACGTCTTTCCAACGTCATAGCCTTTTAGATTTTGTTAGACTTACATATTTTGCAATTTCTTGTGCGGCACACAAATTCGTTTATTCGACCAGTAATGCAAGAAAATCATTGAAAAGTCCACAAGCCTTTGCACTGTGAAATATGCCGCATCCAATTTCAAACCAATATTTTCTTGAAAAATAAACATTTCCGGATTTTTTTGTGTCCACAAATTATTATTGAACTTTTATGTGGTTGAATGAGGAGTATCTACATTGCTTTCTTGTTCAAAAATTGTATCTTCAGGCTCTCAGGTGACTTCATTATACTTGTACTCACTTGAATCATTAGAAGGTATACATATATATAATCGCTACTGTTATTACCATATCCAACAAAAAAATTATCAGATTCTGACTCACTTTGAGAACAGTCAGAGCATGATTATTTACAGATTTGTTTTCTGAGTGGAGGCTGTTTTGGCTAATATTGCAGTTGGAAATGCTGTAGAAGTCATTTAAACGAGAAGCCTTGACTGCCAAACAAAACTACATAAACCGGGAAGGTGCATAATAGTGTTTTGTACATGAAGTTTTGTCCACCGATAATAAGTATACATTAACAACATTTGCTTTGCTTTAAGCAGGCTAACCGTTTCATGTTTTTGTTTGATGGCATTTTAGTCCACCGTTGTAGTACCTTAATCATCTGTCTCTCCCATGGTAACATAGAACATATTTATTGGAAATATGTGAAACTTGAGAGTGAAGTTACATCTGCTCATCAAGTAGTTCGTAGCACATATAGTTCGTCTCTGGAAATTGTATCGATGTTTTAAGTTACTACTAAGATTCAATTTCTGAAAGTTGCAGTAGAAATGCAGACGTAAATGCAGGAGTGTCGCTCCATTTGGTATGATAAAACGAAATCGCCATCCAGAATTCGTTTGTTATGCAATTCCTAGAATCTGTAAAACGCATTACGAAGCAGAAGCTCATAAATCCTTTCGTCATCAGTAATATATTTTATTATTCGAGAAAGCATGAATATCATATAAATATAGGCTAAGTTTCTATTGCTAGTCTCCGACCATAGAATAAATATAAAAATAGTGGTCTTATAAGGTATCCATCCGTCATTAATTTTCGACCAAAACGATGTAGGACCTGTGGTTGTTGTGTTAATTTGATTTATAACTGAATAACATGAAAAACTTTCTTTACGTTTGCATCTACCGCAATTTTTTTTTCTCTGCAAAATCGTACTAATATAAAATGAAATAAAACAACGTTTTAAGCGAACCAAGTTATGCCGAGTACGGTCTACCGCAAGGTGGAAATCTACCTCCTCCCCTCATTCTATATACAGTCTACGTAAATTTGAACAACCCTTCAATGGAAAACTGTATGTGTATGCAGACGACACTTGTATACTTTACTCCGGAGAACATATCAAAACCATGGAAGACATGAAACGACTAGAAGAGTGGTGTTTTAATAACCTTCTTACCATAAACGAAACAAAAACGGCATACATGTTATACAACCCTACGAGGGAGAAGCAAGGAGTAAAAATTGAACTGAAAGAACAAAAACTAAATGAGATCAAAGAAACAATCTATCTAGGATTGCACCTACAAAATACAATGAAATGGTACAAACATATACAACACATAGTCAAACAAAACATCAAAACAATCGCAGCGTTATACAAAATAAAAAATATAATACCACCTGCTTATACGAAACCAATTTACAATGAAGTTTTCAGTTCCACAAATAGTTACTTAATAAACACATGGGGAAACACAACAGCGAAAAATATATCCAAAATACAAAGACAACAAAACAAAATACTAAAAATAATACACAAAATGCATTACAGAACACCAACAAAACACATTTACAGAAAAACACAAGAACTAAATATACAGAAAATAATAGAACTATATAACATACTGCTTCTACACAAAATTGAAAATAATAAAATAAAATTAAAAATAAAACTCCTGACAAATAAACAAATACACGACTACACAACGCGTAAAGTATCACACCTACGAACGGAAAAATATAAACACCAAAAATATAGCCAAACACTGACGACGAAAACAATAGAAATTTACAAGAAAATTTCAAAAAACATAAAACAATTAGCATACAACATTTTTAAGAGGAAAATAAAACAGATGCTAATTAAGGAAAATTAAATTAAGTATCTACAAAACAGAAACACAAGCAAGACTCGACGACTGAAGAAAAATCCAAGAGGCCCTCAATACCAATAGCCCGAGATAGCAGATCTCGAGGTGAAGTAGAGGGATGCAACAACAACCGATATGAATGTTTTCTTGAAGTTTCTTTTAAAAGAATGTATATATTATATGTACATAACATGAAAGATGTAATTTATGTATCAATTGTTATTAATAATAAATAAATAAAAAAAAATTACCATAAGGGATAGGATAATAATTAAACCTAAAGTGTTTGAAATTTGTAGTGTTATCTGTTTTTTCTTTATTGTAGGATTACTATTTTCTTGTACATATGTGTTCAGTATAATTTGCTTTTTCTGTACAAATGTCCACGCCCCAAAGTAGCACATTTTCTTGGAGACGATGTTGATAGTAGGCTGTCGATCCATTTTTACAATTCAATAATTTTAAAAAACTAGTTTTCTTGTGTTTAAACGTAGTAGAAACAGAAGAAGATAATAGACACACATTTAACGAAATATGTATTTACTCAATCAGCTGTGTCTACAATATGGCGTCACTAAAATAACAAATTTTGGCAGTCTAAACATGACCGGTGACAAACCAATTGTGAGCCTATATTTTGGCGGGCTATATTCAATTCAGTCCCCTTATTAAAAAGCAGAGTATAATACTTTCAAATTAGTTTTGCCAAAATCAGTTTGATATAAAGGCTCATTGACGGTGTAGGTATACTACTATTTTTACTTTTAAATTTTATTTATATCGGTGTCATACTTTCAACTCTCCCTCTTTACCCAATTTTGATTAGTTACTGCTCTTGTGGTTATATAAAGATGGACACATACATATTTAACAAAATTTATAATTAAATTTGTACTATTGTATTATTATTAATTGGTTTTCAAAATGTGAACCTCCTCTTCTATCTAACTTCAAGGATATCCAATTAATTTAAGTTTATTTTCTGTTCAAATTTAAACTCCATCATTTATTTTCGTATTTACCTTTTCTTTTTCAACTGAAAGACGTTCATTTGAGATTAGCTGCCCACATTCACAGTTGCTATCGATGGAAAAGAGCTTTTAAAAACCAATTGGCTAGCGTTCTGTTTAAATTTCGGATTTGATCGAGCAAACCGCTCTCAGATTTGCCATCGCTTCTCGTTTATCTTCGCCGTTTTTAGTCGCAACGCTTACTGCTGGTCCTCATACAGCTACCGTTTGATTTTTCGCAGGAGAAAAATAAAAACCGCTCGAGGGACGGAATGAAATATTTACGTTTCTGAGCGGTAATGAGTTTTCCGGCGACCATCCTAGGGTATTTTATCTTTACTCTGTACCTCTTTTCACCCTCTTTTCGCATTTAGTGAATGGGGATTATTCGTGTGGGACCACGGCTAAAATCATCTTATTGAATCGGATGTAGTTTAAATTGTTTGAACTGTATTTGCTACGAAAATGAACAGGTTTCCAGGCGCATCCACCAAAATTGTCTGTTAATGGAAGCTCTACTTAAATGTCATTTTATGTTCTAAGTTTGCAATTGATGATAAGAGATTGTAAATATGTATATTTTACACAGTTGTAGGAGGTTTCAAGTTGTATAAATGCGAAGTTTTAATGAATGGTTGATAATTACATTTACATGGTTGCCCCTGATGACATTGTTTTTAAAATAAAGATCTTATTTGTAGGTGATGTCAGCTTGAGTCAAGATTGTTTCAATTATACAGTGAAGAATTAATTAATAATAAGATTCAGTTTCGGTATTCCTGGTTGTAAAAAAAGATGTTAATTCTTTCTAGTTGGTACTTATTTTTCCTAAGAAACAAATTAATAAACGAAAATCTCTCTCGAGAAATACAATTTTTCTCTCATTTAGCATATTTGTAATTTTACAGCAAACAAAACGAGAACGGAAAGAGAACATCAAAATTAAAATAAAACTTGTTTAATTCTAAGACGGAACTAAGCGAGCAAACTAAGGTTCACAGTTCGGAGCGGTATAATCGGATTACAAAATTATACATTTTTATCGTAAAAACCCGCACAAGCTTGACAGTAGATCCGCTATTTTCGTACACCCTTCGGTCTACTTAATTTTTAATTAACAACTTTTCTTACATTCGTTTAAGAGAGCAGTAGTAGCCCTTCGAATTAAATTTAATCGTAGTGCGTTGCCCGGAACACGAGATATAGAGTCAGGTAGACGCGGACTGCTGGTAGATGAGGTAATTTCTCGTTTATGGGAATCCCGAAATGCGAACGGAAGGTTGGCGTGCAAGAGTTCCGTATCAGTGTGCAGTCAGGTTCCGTGAGAATCATGGAGAATTTCGTGGATCATCTTGTTAAGTGTTATTGCCGTTGGTGAGGCAGAAATGAGATGAGATTGCGAAATAATGTTAATTGGTTCTTGTTAACAATAAAACTGGCGTAAGTTTACAGATTTAAATATGTAGACATTGCGAGTAATAGTTGGGGAAACTTTAATTGAAATTGGAACTATTCATAGTTTATCTTAAGATTAAGTACGGTTTTACTGTGAAATATACGACGGCCGCTGCGGAAACTAGTTTTAAATTAATGTTATAATAGAGTCTTGTATATTTGCCGAGAATATAATTTATAGCTATTTTACGTTGAAGTTTAATAGGTTGAACAATAGTTTCTAGAAGAAAAACTTTTAAATAGGTTTTAGGATTGCGCGACGTTAAATTGTACCGGCAGGATGATATATTCATGTAATATCTAGACATGTAACGAAAATGAGAGAATTTAATTGACTAGATGTTGTTGTTTAGTCGATTTTTATCCACCTACATTATAAAAAATTACGAATACAAATAAATTTAAAGAACGGTAATCAAGTAAGACACCTGCTATTGAAAAAAGACAGATTTGAAACAATTACGATTATTTCGTAGATGCTTTTATTTATAAGTACAACGTATAGATCAATTTAAAATTTAATTATAACTTTGAATGGTAATACCCTACTTCTTAAAGGACGATTCCGTCGTGTAAACTTAATATAAGAAGATGACAGAATGTTTTGAATAGCTACAGTCTGAGCTATCTCTTCCGTATATTTTGATTGACGTTTCAATGATTATAATGTCCTTTCCGAAGGAACTAGACCATCGGATAAAATTCTGCGAAAGAAAATAAATGACATTTGCGGAAGACGATATGCTATTATGGTTTGTAACTAATGTGTAATACGAAATTGGACGGATAATGATTAATGCGTACCTGACACATAATTACTCATTCATATTAATTTGTATAACTGATACGTATGTTGCTTTTTTAGAAGATATGCACTTGGAATTGCAAGCAAGTGTGAGGATTAAATTTTAGATATCCTCCAGTGCATTTTGGAGCATTATTCTAAAGAAATTATTAGGCAGTAGAATCAACCATGATCTATTCTATAAAACAGATAGAAGATGCATCCAAAAGTATCCAGAATATAAGAGAATGTCTAGCATAGACTGCAGGTGGCTTCCGAGAAAACAGGAACTCACACACTCACACGCAGGAAAAAGAGACGATTCACTATGGTGGCCTTTATAATCATGTGAATAATCCAGATATCTCGACTATATCTCTGGAGGGATGTGGGTGTGGATAGTTAGAAGACTAAGATTTAAAACTCGTGCTTAGAAAACTGTGAAAAGGTGGTGCATCTAACTTGATTACACTTGTGCTTAATGTGGGAAATTCAAGTTTGTCCAAATTAATAATGCTAGCGAGCAAGAACAATTACTATACTATAGTTTGTGCTTAAATATTCTCATTCATTACGCTCCTAAAGTTTAAACGCAGTAAAGTCAATGTTTGTTCTCTGAATATCGTACAACTTGGAAGGTGCGTCAAAATAACCTTCAAGATTTCGATTAGGGTGACTATAACGACTGGATAGAAAAAACTTCGTTTTGAGATTTTATCCGCTACTGTAAAATAAAAAATGTAATCTTTAAAACAAATGATGAACTACAACTCAGGACAACCTGAAACAACTATACAAAATTTTAATTTTTGAAAAATCATTCCAGCAAGTTTTGTATGTAATTGGGATAACTCCATTGTATAATAAAAAGTAAGAACATAATTCTTTGGAACAATTAGAACAACTTGGAAACTGTTAGAATTTTAATTTTTGAAAAAAAAAATAATTACCAAAGTTTTGTTTCGTTAGATACCTCTGATATTATAAAAAGGCATAAACATAATTGTAAAAATGTAGACTAAATATATAATAACCCCATAGCTCTGCAATGTTGTAGGTTAACTTCACTTTTATATTTTTTTCGTTATATGAAGTAGGTACTATAAAATGTAGGAACGCAATTTTTGGAACCATATTCGAAACAATCAGAGCAACCTGCCATATCCGTTAGGGTCCACTTTAATTTTTTTTTATTTTAGATATTTGCGATATTATAAAAACTATAATGTGATTTTTTGAAATAATCTTCAGAACAAGTTGGAAAAATTATCAAAATTTCAATTCAAGATGTTGGGATAGATGAAAATATTGTTTCTTTCGACTTTTTCGACAATATTCTGGCACAATACAGAATAAATCCAGAACAACTACCCACGAATATCAGCACTTTAGCTTTCAAAAAATGACTGAGGCTAACTTTACATACCCTTATATAAGACAAATGATTAGAAACAAAACTGTGTTAAACAGACTCTTGATCCTCTTTTACACTCTTTTTGTATTTCCTGAAATGGTTTAAATTGTGTTTGCTAAAAAATAAACAAGCTTCCAGGCGCATCCACCAAAGTTGTTTAGTAAAGAAACTTACATATGTATATTTGAAAGTTAGCTTATTGTACAAGCTTGCAAGTTATGACAGAAGAGATTGTAAATATGAATAGCTTATAATTCCAATTTTATTTCCATTTTTTTGGAATCGCAATTTTAGGGTATTCGACTTTATTGTTGATATTTCTTACAATATTGTAAATACTAGTTTAAGGTATATTTAACAAGTGGATTTGCTGTAAAATAAGTTAAGATATAAGAACAAAAATATTGCTCCATTAACATAAAAAAATATATTTCAAGAATTGTTGTTCATAAGCATAGCCGTGTTAATTAAAAGTAAATAGGGTTCCTGTAAAATTTCGAAAAAACTCAGCACTTTTTGTTATAATTAAAGCAATACTTTATTGCATGCCATTTGTTTTGTATGCGTCATAATTCCCGTTATTTTAAAAATAGGGCCAGTAACCAGTTCATATGCTCTTTGCCAAACTCTATTCGAGCTGTGTTTTAAAAAGGGGACTATTCTTGGTCTTCTGGTAAACATATTATCTCTTGCCAAGCGTCGTCTTACAGTCGAGCTACTAACATTTAGCCTTAATTCCGTCAGTATCTTGGTAGACGTTATGAAAAGGTCCTCTTTGAGTAGGCTTACTGTCAATTTTATTCGACTGACGACGTTGTTATGAAAACCAGATTATATAAATTGTAAAGGTTTTGGAATAAATTTGATCTTTGTTCGAATTGCAGTGTTATCATTGACCTAAGTGGAAAAACTATCTAGAGAATAAGATAAGTTAAAAAAGATCATAAAAATACATATTTTAATTTTTTAACTTATTGGAAATAAAATTGTGTGAAAGCAACATTTTAGAGTGCAAACTCTGTTGGGCAAAATATTGAATAAAAAGTCGATGACAGGGCTTACGATAACTGAGCAAAACAGGACCGGCCCATAGCATAGCCTGAAAACTAAAAGAATAAGAGTATGCGCATAGTCTAGAACTCTTATCCGGCTAACCTAACATATTCAACAACCAGGAATGAAGCGGATTACAGGAAAATTTCACAGTACCATTAATCATCAAGAATTTAGAATTTAAGAAAGGTACATGATATTGCATCAGCTAAACTAACAAAATTATTAAACAATAGTTTTGGTTGTTTCTTTTTGGACTGAGAAAAATATGTGGATTTAGATGATCAGACAACGAACTTCCACTTCTGCCTACTTACCCGTCCTTAGTCTTTATGCACATTCAAATACCATGTTACATGTTAATTCATAATTTAATTTGATGAACACATTCCGTGCAGTACAGATATAGATTGACTTCTCCTTTGAAATTTTGCATATTATCAATGCCAGGACTGCTCTTAATGGCTTTAAAATAAAAAGTTGTTGCATTGTACAAGTAAGTGATTAAATATTAAGGATTATCTCTGATATTTTTCTTAAATTTCAAATAAGATTTCCCTTCTCTGTCACTAACATTTTTTATTAATTTGCCGTCAAGGGACTATATTCTTGGATACAATTCACTTCCTTCCGATCACCGGAATACAATACCGGAAAATAAACTTCGGCTCAAACTTTATTTATCCGAAAAGACGGTCTCGCTCCACTCGGAAGTTTTATAGTGTTTGTTCGGTGAGCGCATCTATCTTTTAAATCTAAATATACAGGCTGAAGGCATCAAATGTACGGTGGTACGGTCTGATAATTTATCAGCAGTCGGAGATGGAGTTCGAGTGTCCGGGCAAACAAGATCCTGCCAATGAATGCCGGACATTTCAGACATTTGTTTTAACTAGATTTACGCTGCTGCTATTTATTCCGAATTCTCGAGGAAGTTTCGATCGCCTTCGATAACTAAAGCTGCGCTCGATACACATGAGAAACGGATGCGTAGGAGAATGGAACGGCTACAGCTAAGCTTGTAATTAGTCAATGTATAATTTCATTAGATGCATTCATGGTTCTAGTTTTGTGATCGAGTGATATATGTATGAAAGTTTGGTGAAGTAAGGATGAATGAAATGATATGAATGCTGAAGACATACACATTATAAACCACGCTTAAAGTCATTGTATCATTCGGAGTGATTCGGAAAAAGAGTAGCGGGGGGACGTACGCGGTAGCGTTAGAATAGCATAGAAGGTAATCATATTTTACGTAACACTGTCAATACAATGTTGCTATTTTATACGTATAAACGTAAGTTTGTTATAAATATTTTGAGTTATTTCTTATGTACATTAAATTTCTTTTCTTAAATTTCATAATAAAGTACGTAAGCAAACGATTTCGACAATCATGTGAAAAGAACTACATTTTTATCAGATTTTGTTAGAACATTTTCCTGTTTTGAAAAATTTAAACAGGTAATGAAAATTGTAATTTCAGTGTAGTATTTAACAACATTTCATAAAAAAAGCATAGATATCTAAGTAGTCTTCAGAAGCTGGTTCACTCTAATAAAATGAAAAAATAAAAATTAATTAAGAAATAAGAAAACATTCTAATGAAAAAATTTCAGTTCTAAAACTTAAATAATACATTTCTTCAAGAAGTAAACCGAAAAATATTTCGCGGGAAAAGTTTAAATAAATGATAGGGTAAATTATTATGGTATTAAATGCTCAAAACGATGTCTTGACGCAAAGAGACAATATCCTATTCTATCGAAAAAGCTTCTTTGAACATTTGCAATTGTTTGTGATGGAATAGTTTCCATACGATGGACAATTTGTGCTCGCAATTCTTCTATAGTATTAGGCCTGGCATCTCGCAAACCATAAATTGAAGTTTTCAGATACTCCCATAGATAAAAATCGTTTGGAGAAAGATCAGGTGATTTAGGAAGCCAGGGAATAGCGCTCCAGCTTGTTAGCAACCTGTTATCAACCGTGTTGTGCAAAAATTGTTGTACTGGTGCTGCATTATGCGCAGGACATCCGTCTTGCTGGAACCAAATGACATTTACATCTGCTACAGTTCTTATAGCGGGAATGACACTATTCTGCAAAAGATCTAGATATTTTACTCCATTGAGATTTCCCTCTATGAAAAATGGCTCAATTATGTGGTAACCTAACAAGGCCAGCCCAAACATTTAGTTTTACAGGGTATTGTGTTCGAGCATCGTAAGTAAGATGTCTATTCCTTTGTGACCAATACCTGGCAACGTCTGGGTTATGGCGGCCATGTAACAGGAATGAAGATTCGTCTGTAAATACTATTTTTGCAATAAAATCGGCATCATTGTTGTGTTGTTCAATAATTTTCTCATAAAATTCTAAGCGTTCGTTTTTATCATTGCGAAATATTTCGTTCGTTTTGCCCAACCCATAGGAGTGGTACTTATTTTTTTTAACACTCTGTGAACCGTAGTGTGGGAAACATCAAATTGTTCTGCTATATTTTGCAGAGAGTGCTGTGCTTACTCCCCTACAGCGGCACAAATTAAAACGTCGCGTTGCTCACTTTGTGGCATCTTCTCTTTTTTATGTTTAAGCGGATTTAAGCAACCATAATTTTCGAAGTTATTAATTATGCAACGAACAGTGTAAAAACAAATATCAATTTGGAATTCATCGTTAAAAAATGTACAATATCTCTTATCGAGTGATCTAGGTGATGCTGTCTTACCACAAATTTGTTGTGTTCAAGGGAGAATATATCCATAATTATTTTGAAAACAGACAGTAAAATAAAAAAACAAATAATCGCAAATATATCAAAGCGAATATAGAAAGTACCATCGTGTTATGTTTACGTAAACATCAACTAGGTACTTACTGTATTTCGTCAACAGAATGCAACTTACCTTCTATGCTATTCTAACGCTAGGGTTACGTTCCTCCGATCCTCTTTTACCGAATTATTGCGAGATACGATACAGTGACTTTAAGCGTGGTTTATAATCTACATGTCAATGAGTTTCTTCCATCAAGTGTACTGTGAGATCGATTATTGTTTTTTATCTTAATGATGACTGCAATTATACCAAACAAATATATAGCAATCGTAGTGGTGAGAATTGGTTAATCTGGTTCAGATTCTTTCTTTGCATCTGCTTGAGATAGAAAATGTTTCTCCTTTTTATGACGTTTGACTGTACTATTGAAATCCTGATGCTTTTGGTATGGTGACGCCATTCCACGTGGCTTGCAAGTTATTAAATTTCAATTACACCATATTTGTAATTTATGGTTGTGAGTTTTCTATAAGATTCTGTATACTTTAAGGCGCTCTCTGGCTTGTTTCAGTGCTTCTTCAATAAACCTTTTTTCTTCGAAACTTGTTTTTTCTGAAATAGTTTTGTAGGATTATTCTTTTACGTAGTTTTGCCACCGCACTCTTCTATATGGTATATTATAAGATGAGAGAGTGTTTCCGATAATTTTTGTCTCGAATTCAATTCAATCAAAAGGATGGATTAAATGTTACAACTCTGTTAAAAAAAACATTTGACAAGTGATACTTTAAGGTTAGTAAAAATGGAACCTTACACGAGAGAACGTGTTGAATAATTTTCAAAAATAATGAAATAATATCGGCCACAGATCGAAAATTTCTTTTTCTTCGCCAACTATCAAGAGAATAATAGAAAAATTGAGGCAGACTGGATCAATTAGCGATGCTAAACACACTGGTTGGCCATAAACAAGCCGCCATTCAAAATGTCAGTATTGAAGAGTGAGTGAGAGTGTTGATGAAATGCCAGGAACATCACTACGGGAAAGTGAACAAGAATTGCAAATATCAAGAACCTCTCTACAATGTAGCATCATGAACATCTGCGCCTCTATGCTACAAAGTTTAATTCATACAATTTGCAAAATTGCTACGCTTGTGATTGTCGAAAACCAAAATCACACTCAATGTGTCACTATTCATCGCAAATTCTGGCCTGGACGCATCATTGGACCACTATTTTTCGAAAATGAAGTTGGTCAAGGAGGTGTTCGATATCTCGATATGAAAATAAATTACATTTCTTTTTATGGCGATATTTTAAGTTAATAGTTTGTGCCAACGAGCCTGTAAGCATGCGTGCATTGAAGAAGAAAATTCAGTGCTAATTCAACGGCACTAACAACATTTACGCAAATTGATCATAGAAGATTTCGACAAAGTAGTACCTATGTGCTAGCAAAGCCATATGTATTACTCTATATATATTCTTATTCTGCGTACTTTAGAATTCAATGAAAATGTCTTGCGTTAATTTTGGAAGACTTTTGACAAGAACAATGGAATAAAGTACAGTGGAATGTTTTCTAGGAGGAAACTGGTTTTTCTTAAATCTTTGCAAACGCATAGCGGGCCCCGAAAGCATTTATTGATTCAATGAATCCATTATTTCTTGCGCATTTTCTTATTACTAGCGGCTCTTGCCTTAAAATTGCTCAATAACATTTCCATTATTTGCAGAGCAACGATTTCTTATTTTATATTCTTAGAAAAAACAACGGCATTATAAAAGTAAGCTGCCAAGAAAAGGGGTTCGTTATACTGTTCTTGTCTTCAAGTGTAGAAAGAATGGGTAAGCAAACTACATATACATATATTTAATTTTAGAAATGAATGCTTGCAGTTATTTTTATCAGTGAGGTTGACCAAGATTTGTGCAACTCTTGGCTGTAAACTAAATATTAAAACATCAGTTCTATGAAAATTTATGCATTTGTCTTTACTTGTGATTAAAGACAAAGATTACTAAAATCAATCACGGAGTTAGCTATCAACGGAAGACTCCAGTTTGCATTAATTGAAAAGAAATTTGCGGCCAGTGAATCGGTCGGACTGGGAAACAAAACTTTGCAAATTTTATTTTGAGGTGTAGGTTGGTACCCACATTTGTGAGTAGTTTTTGTCATTACTTTAAAAATAAAAATAACCTGCTAGATCATATAAACCGTACCAATTACATGGAAATCTTTAAAAGGGGTGTTATGTTATTACCGTTTAGTAAAATGTAACAAAAGAGCTTGATACAAATGACAATGTATGCCCCTGTTTGCAGCATAATATGCTGGCTACTTAATTCAATTACTTTCTATTAAAATGCAAGTAACTACCTAACCTTAGTAGAAATACTAAAGTGGCCGTAATTTAAAATAAGAAAAAGTTTAACTTATGTCGTGGTAAAATCCAACCAAAAAGGTTGACTGTATTTTCTAAGGAGAATAAATTTGGGCGGAATTTATCACCACTCTATAGAGAGTCTATAATCTTAAGTTGCTTTTTAGGAGGCAACACACAAGCGAAGATGTAAAACAACATAATAAATATTGCACCACGGACGTTGCAGATTTACTTGAGCGTTTAGAGTAAATGCTTCCGTGATGCATAACATGCAGTAAACGTTTCTTCCTCAATTCTCGCGTTTCATTTTCATACAGACACCACCATCCATCCACCGCATACACTGCGGGGTAATGTGCAAACATGAAATATACACGCAGGGTGTTTCGTCACGGTTCTGGATTTTAAGTACCTACTTTATTATTTGAAGGAAGTGCATTGTTTCCTAGAGAATATGTATGTAACAAAGCGTAATATTCAAGATTTAAGCGGGCTTCTTATTATAACAACTAGCTAGAATTACGACGCGAGCTCAGCAAGATGGAATGTTAGATACATGTTTTGCAATGTGCAACTGAAGGATATTTTAATGTAGTAACTATTTTAGTAAAAATAGAAACTCCGTATACATATACCAATTTACATATTATCAAATTCATTGAATCAATAGCGTTTACTTTATTGCGAAATTAATTGTTTTTTATTTACTTCAGCTAATTTGGAGCTTTTTTTTTGCAGCTACTTCATTTTTTATTTGTGCCCAAACTAATTCAATAGGATTCAATTCACAAGGGTAAGGTGGTAATCTAAGTACAATTTTATTACTCTCTTTTGTCATTTCGTCCTCTGCGTATACATTGTAACCTTTTTTGTGATGATTTATTATTTCCAACAACTCTAATCGCGCCATGGAGGGCTTAAACGGTATCTGTCTTTGAAGTAACCATTCTTGCATTTCCGCTTTTGTGTTAAAGTTGTTGGTATTTTTTTCCTTTTTCTGCTATGCAAATATCTACTACAATATCACTATTATCACGTTCTTAAAAATATTATTGAACCACTCCTCAAAATCATTTGCATCCATTTTATCGTGGTAATCGACTGTTTTTCTTGCTTCAAATAGTAGTAACCCATCGTCGACAAAATCGTTTTTAGAACCAATATGTAAAATAATTAAGCGTCTTCCTTTACTAGCAGGATTTTTGAGACCAGTAGTTACACCATCTGTAAATGCTTGTCTGCTTGTTGTAACACTAACATCTACCCACACGTTTTACACTTGAAGATAAACATTTTCGTCTCCACTTACTTAAAATTAAGCATCTTCATTCATTTATACAGGGCTGAACGACTCATTGGAGGTATATTTTGATCTTCCCTTATTTTTATTTTAAGATTTTGTTTAGAGTAGGAAGTTCTCCATCGTTAAAAAAGCCATGTATGATTCTTCTTATCATGTATTTAATACTATCGTCAACTGTAGGTAGCAGCGCCTTTCTTCCAACTCATTTTAATGGCGATGAAATTAGTCCTCTAGCTTTATATTCACCAATAATATGGGAAACACTTATCCTCGAAACACCTACTATTATTGTTAAATATAAATACACAGATTTATGAATATTTATGTATGTTGCCTAAAGTGTTTGAAATTTGCAGTGTTATTTGTGTTTTCTTTATTGTAGGATTACTATTTTCTTGTAAATGTTCAGTATAACTTGCTTTTCCTGTACAAATGTCCACGCCCCAGAGTAGCACGTTTTCTTTGAGGCGATGTTGATAGTCCGCTTATGCTGTTGATCCATTTTTACAAGCAAATAGTTTTAAAAAGCCGGTTTCTTGTTTAACCCTTAACCACCGCAGTACAATTATAGTCGCACACTTACCGTAGTGCGTTCACGGTAACCGCAACGTTTAAAAAAAAAATGCAAAGTATATAGATTTTTTTGATTTGTTGAATTTTTAGAGGGTTAAATAATATTTCAACAAAAAGAAAACAATATAACTACACACTAAAAAACTATTCTAATTTTATTAATAATTAAAATGAAAATAGCTACGATTATTAATAGTGTATTTGTAGTAAGGTAACAAAATATACTTTTCTTGTGAAAGGAATGATTTTGGTAAAAGAACTTAACGAAATCCTTAAATAACAACAATATACTAATTTAATAAAAAGATGCAGGCAAAAAAGTTATAGAATTATCAAAATTGCAGTACCTAAACATTTTACAAATTATGTCTGCAATTTTTACACAGTTTTGAAGCACGAAGTCCAGGCAAGTCGGTTTATGGCACAACAGATACAAGTTAAAAGTCTTCCTTTCAATTTTCGAAGGACATGTGTAGCATGTCTCCCGCTTTTCTAATTTTTCCTCTCCTATCATGTCAGAACCTACCTCGGGAACACCTATCCCAACTAACTGGATCAGCTTTGTTGCCCAAATTTGCTAATGGACGTACACCGGGAAGTTGCACTATAATATTATATTTTTGCGTTCTGGTTCTATATGTGAAAGTGTTTGAGGACCATTGGTAGCTATTTTTGCCATAGTAAATTGTTGATTTGTTAATTGATTCCTCACTGTTTTCCCCATTGTCCGCCTGCATCTCCTCGATGGATTCAGCACTACTTTTTTCATTATCACTCTGCATCTCTCCGATGCGTTCAGTTTCATCTTCGCTATGTGCTTCTGCCTCTGAAACTGAATCATGGTTACTTACTTCGAAGTAATCTTCATTAACATTGTCGTCGTCACTATTTTCGTCAGCTGTTTCATCAAACCAATTCAATAAAGTACTTTCAAATTCCGGATCACCGTAACGAACCCGTTTTGATGATGTAGGGTAGTCACTCTTAGTCAAAAGTCATACGAAATACAAATTAGAAAAAACTGAAATAATTACATTAATACCGTAATCCGGTTACTGTGACCGCAGCAGAATTTTAATTGCGCCTCTGCGAAAAACAAGTGCATCAATTACATGCATTTTTGCAGCGGTCTCTGTGACCGCGGGAGGTCGGCTAAGGGTTAAACGTAGTAGAAACACCCAAAAATAATAGAATCTGTGTCTACAATATGGCGTCGCTGAAATTCCAAATTTTGGCAGTGTAAACATGACCGGCAACAAACCAATTGTAAGCCTATATTTTGGCGGGCTATATTCAATTCACATCCCACATTAAAAAAACTGAGTATAGTCTAGTTTATTCATTTTGTTTCATGTAATGAAAGTGTTTAAATGAAATGGGTCGAGATGCAAGAATTTGGTGTCGTTAGGTGCAAATCCAGCAATGTTTAAAAGGTACATACTTGCTATCTAACAATGTGCCCAGTAATGTTTGAACGATGCTACCAAGGTACAAGCATATATGTACATTTTATCAGACAGCCAAGTTGCACTAAAAGCTCTAAAGCCACGTAGCTTTGAAGCAAAGCAAACTGATTCCTATTCATTGGGCCAGAACCTTTCTGTGGACTTACCAAAAGCCACATGAGAGGCCATTATCAACATTGGGAGACCGACCAGTAAGTCTCGCACTGGTCTGCTCTGACAATCAAAGCCACTGTGGATGAATCTCTATTGCACCTCCACAAAAGAAATTTAAGTATCATTACGTCATTCACTGCTTATTGCCTTCTGACGTATAACCTCAAGAAGATAGGCCCGGTGGCATGCGCGATTTCCTAGCAGTAGCTACAGGCACCGCCATCTAGAACAAGTAGCTCAAGTCGGCTTATATAAGAACCATAGCTCCCAAGAAGGTACTGAACTTCTTCAAAAGTTTGAAAATATATTGAGACTAAAAGATTAAGGATATTCGTAATAGATCTTGTCGAGTTTATTATTTTTGAAATCAAATTCACCGGTTCGTACTTAATACTTTATTTCACCTGCCACGTTACCCGTGACATTACCCTGTACAAGATGTCTCTTATCTCCTACCTTAATAACTAACCCTGCAGACGTCTTCATGCGCGCGTCAGCCTCGGCGTTCGCTCCCGCCAGACTGTCTGACTGCGCGCTCACTCACGGCGCCTAATTTAAACCTAATACATCACATCTCTCCTTTTTTAAAACAAAACAAAAAAAAATAAAAATTCCTACCATTGTCGTGATTAGTCTGCAGCAGAATTATTATAATACAATCTGTCCGGTTTTCTAACAATACGACCAGATGCGGTCTTATAACCTTTCTCATCTATCTGTTCATCGTCATTATCTATCACTACTATGTCGTCTCTAATATCAACACCGTCAGCTCCATCCCTTTCATTTTCAGTTGAGCATGAAGGTATCGGTACTAGAAACGTTCTATTTCTATTTAAAACTAAATCATTATCTTCTAATTTTACATTATAGGTCCTATCGCGAATCTTTGTGCGTACTTCTCCTGTTTTAATTTTATTACGATATTTTACATACACTTTATCTTTCTTCTTCAAGTCTGGCAAAATTCTAGTACCTCGATCATAATATCTCTTTTGTGTTAATTGTTTACTTTTTAATTGTTTTCTGACATGACTAGTTTGTGAAATTACTGGCATTAAGTTTTTATTAATAGTGGGTACAATTGTTTTTAATTTTCTGGACATTAAAAGTTCTGCTGGTGATGGTAAATTAATATCTACTGGGCTACTACGATATAACAGTAGTGCCAGATAAGGGTCTTGCCCATCGTGCAAAGCTTTCTTTAATAAGTTCTTGATAGTACTGACATTGCGTTCAGCTAGACCATTGGATCTTGGATTCTCGGGGCTGGAGTTAACTAAATTAAATTCCCACTCTATAGCAAATTTTTGGAACTCAAAAGAATCAAATTGTTTTCCACCGTCCGATATCAATGTATCTGGAATGCCATGACGAGCAAAAATGGATTTAAAATGTACGATTACATTTTTACTAGAGATATCATTACCTAATAAAGCAAGTTCTATGAATTTTGAAAAGTAATCAACAACAATTAAATAATATTTGCCATTCAATTTAAAAATATCTGAACCAAGTTTCTGCCATGGTCTCTCTGGCACTTCATGTGGTTTTAGAGGCTCTCGAGGATTTACAGAGAAATACGCACAAGTGTTACAATTCTTAATCATATTTTCTATATCGGTATTAATGCCTGGCCAAAACACATACTGACGAGCCAGATTTTTACATTTGTGCATACCAGTGTGAGCATAATGTATTTTATTAAGCATTTCTTTTCTCAGAGACTGAGGTATTATGATTTGACAGTTTCTTAATAATAATCGATTAACTTCTGAAATATCATTTTTGATTTTATAATAAGGTTTTTTTTGCTCTGGTATGTCTTTAGGCCAGCCATGTTTTATATATTCCTTAACGTGTTTTAAAATATTGTCACTATCGGTTTCAGTAATAATTTCTCTTAATTTGGAATCAGTTACATTAAAACTTAAATTAACTAAACATATTTGTTCTTCTAATTCATCATCCAGCTCATCCCTCTTACTAGCAGTTTCAGTGCAAGTACGAGACAATGTATCAGCTATGTGTAACTCTGATCCTTTTTTAAATTTCAAAGTAAAATTATATTTTCTTAATTTTAGTAGCATTCGCTGAAGTCTAGGAGGACAATTAGAAATTGGTTTCTTAATTATAGAAATCAGCGGTTTATGATCAGTTTCTACATAAAAGTGCACAGGAAAAATAAAGTTATGAAATCTTTCACAAGCAATCAAAATTCCTAAAAGTTCTTTTTCTATTTGTGAGTAATTGCACTGAGTCTCTGTAAGAGCTCTACTAGCATAAGCACAAGGTTGATTATCCTGTAGTAATGCCATACCAACAGCATTTCTAGAACAGTCCACTGTTATAGTGGTCTCTTCATTAATATTAAAATGTTTTAATGTACAAGCTTTACTTATTGATTGGAGCAAATTTTTGAAACTGTTCTCTTGAGGTTCATCCCAGTGCCATGCTGTTTCATGTTTTAAGAGTTCTCTCAAAGGTGAAGTTATTTGTGATAAGTTTGGTATGTGCTTGGATAAATAAGTGACCATTCCAAGTAAACGTTGTACATCTTTGATATTTTCAGGCTTTTTCAAACTAAGTATTGATTTGACTTTGTCTGGATCAACCTTTTGCCCAAACTCATCATAAATAAACCCTAAGTACTTTATTTGATTCAAACCAAATTGACATTTTGATTTATTGAATTTAATATTATGTTTACGCGCCATTTCTAAAACTAATTGTAATCTACTGTCATGCTGTTGCTTGGTAGAACCATATACGAGTATGTCATCAATATACACCCTTACGCCCTCTAAGTTAAAAATGTTTTGAAATCTTTTATGAAAAACTTCCGAAGCCGATTTAATACCATACGGCATCCTTAAAAATCTGTATCTGCCAAATATGCAACTGAACGTACAAAGTTTGCTACTACTTTCATCTAATGGTATTTGATAAAATCCGCTGGACGCGTCTAATTTACTAAAATATTTGTTACCTGCTAAATCACTGGCTATATCTTCTACCGTTGGCAGTTGATATAACTCCCTTTTTATGTACTTGTTTAAATCTCGAGGATCTATGCATAACCTCAAGCTACCATTAGGTTTTCTTGTTAACACCATTGAATTAACCCACGTAGTAGGTTCATCAATTTTAATTATAATGTTATCTTTTTCCAATTTGGCTAATGTTTCTTTTAATTTATTCCTTAGGGCGTATGGTATTTTCCTCGGAGGGTGTTGTACGGGTTGAGAATTTTCTTCTAATACAATGTGATATGGTTCTGCCATGCAACCTATGCCTGAAAATGCATCATTATATTCTGCTATTAGACAGTCTAAATTTTTAAATTTATCTAAATTAACATTCTTTTCGATCGAAAATAATCTCTTTACTAATTTTAAATTTTTGCAGGTTGGCAATCCTATGACACTTGCTGATTTTGAATTGACAACGTAAAACTTAATATTGTGTATTTCGTTCTTATATTCACAGTTTAAATTACACATACCTAACACAGGTAATTTTTCATTAGTATATGAAGTTAATTTACTGTCAGATTCTCGTAATATGGAGTTATTCAAATTTAAAGATTTAAAAACATTATAAGATATTACGTTACCCATAGCTCCAGTATCTACTTTAAAAATCACTGGCACATTATTAATTTGGAATGTGATTTGCCAATCTCTACAATCATTTGACTTGTTAATCGATCCTAGAAATAAATCTGTATCCGAGCTACTGTCATCTATATCTACGTCAACGGTTTTTATCGCTTTCTTTTTGAAACAAAATTTAGAAAAATGACCTACCTTTTTACAAAAGTTACATTTTACATTTAAGGCCTTACATTCGGACATATTTCTATGCATGTTCCCACAACGGGTACAACTCCTGCTGAATGTTGACGGCTTCTTTTGTCTTGGGGTCTTCCGAACCAATTGTAGATTAACCTCTGCAGATGTCATCATTTGGGACTGCTTCTGCGAAGTTTCTACTGCGTGGCATATTTTTATTGCTTCGTCCAACTCGATCTCATCGTCCTCTAGGAGACGTTGCCTGATTTTTTCATCTCTTACCCCACACGTGATGTTCATCTTGATTAAGCTGTCTTCCAAGGTACCAAATTGACATTGTTTGGCTTTGTTCTGCAAGTCCGTTATGAACTGCGATACGTCCTCTCCAGGTAACTGTTTCCTCGTAAAAAATTTATATCTTTCATTTGATACATTGCTTCTCGGCTTAAAATGCTTCTCAAATTTTTCTAATAAAGGTTGCAACTTATCTTCTTCTGCTTTTGTAAATTTGAATGTGTTAAATATTCGGAATCCTTCTTCTCCAATTAAATGCAACAGCTGTGCGCACTGTACACTTTCCGATTTGTTAATTATATCGGTTGCTTTTAGATAATTGAGGAACCTTTGTTTGAAGAACAGCCAATTTTCGTATAAATTACCATCTTGCCTCATGGCCACGATGCCTTTCGGCATTTTGTCGAATTCCATTATTTCTTGGTGATCCTTCTTTTTCGTCGTACCTTACTCTTCTTAAAATGAAGAAACGGGTTTCGGCACCATGTCGAGTTTATTATTTTTGAAATCAAATTCACCGGTTCGTACTTAATACTTTATTTCACCTGCCACGTTACCCGTGACATTACCCTGTACAAGATGTCTCTTATCTCCTACCTTAATAACTAACCCTGCAGACGTCTTCATGCGCGCGTCAGCCTCGGCGTTCGCTCCCGCCAGACTGTCTGACTGCGCGCTCACTCACGGCGCCTAATTTAAACCTAATACATCACAGATCTCATTGGTAGCAGTGATGACAGCCAGTCAAATGCTTGGTCAACCTGTTAGTAAATTGTAGGTCAATTGTAACAGAAACGGCTGTTGCTCTGTTTGATAATATTGGTCTAGACTATGTTTCGGTTTATTGCTTTCCTTAGCATATGACCTCTTGTATACAACAATAAAAAATGTATGTAAAACATGCAGGCTACCTATAGAAGTCCGCTACTGAGCAAGAGCAATGAAAATATGTAGAGCAAGAATTAGAAACTGATCATCTGTATCATATCGATAGACAGGACTGTAATATTGCCAGCTGATTTCTGGAGATGCCTACAGAAACAAGTACTAGGGCATCATTCTAGTAAGGAAGCTTCTTACCGTTATCCAACAATTTCTAAACTTTTGTGACAAAGTTGGTTTTTTGTGTGGGCACGTTAGAGTCCAAGCCGAATTAAGTGTTTTTTCTTCTTAGGGAGCTACTTTCCAAAGCATGTTAACCTTTTCCATCAGTTGTGGTTTGGTAAAATCGAATAAATATTTCGGTCCAATAATACATATTGATCTTCTGTTTTGCACGTTCATCTAAGAATGTCTCGTTTATGGAAAAGCTATATCATTGCTTTCAGAGCGGCATACATACAGATGTTTCTTTTAATGTATTTCGTCTGGCATTTTCGGATGTAAGGATTTATGGCGTGTATATCCGCTGGAAATATAGTTGGGGATAACTTAAAAAAATCGATACATTGATGTTCAGACTATCAACTTCAACTCCCTCCCCTTCATACGTATGTATAACTGTCTACGAGACAGTAGATTTAGTTTGGTCCATCGAAAGCCCATTCTTTACGATTTGAAAATAACATACTAAATCGTTGACAATGCTTTAGTATGACAATTTATCAGGAGATATTTTAATTAACTACAGGGTGTCCGCGATATACAAAGCATGCTTTTATGGGTTGATGGCTACAACGATTTAGAAACAAAAACATATAATACACCTTGGGTCTATCTGTAAGCGTAAACGAGAAAAAAAAATATTTCTCATATCACGAACTTCGACGCATACTGTACAGCGGCAGCCGATCAGTGCATGATTTACCCGACGATTACAGGCGTGTGTTCTTGCAAATGGGCAACACATCGAGCCTTTCCTGTAATACATTTTCTCCTGTCTCTCAAAAAGGTCCTTTTTAGGACCACCAATTTATTACAAATAAAAGAAAAGAACTCAATTTTGTAGTAGCCTTTACGAAAGAGCTTAAAGCGCCATAACATAATTGCAGTAATTACATTGTTTTCATTTAATGCGACTTTCCCTTAGCTCAAATTTTCATTTACCGATCGAAAGCTGCTATTAAACACGCTTTTTTCACTCTAACTTCAACATAATACCGATTTTATTGTCATAACATTATTTAAAAAAACGCAAAGGCACCTTTATTTTTAAAACGTATGGCCATTGACTTTGTACGATACAATGGTCTAATGTAGTTCAAGGTCGTATTAATATATGATGCTTGGCTTGCATCTGTGCTTCTATTGAATACGTACCTATACAGTATGGTGTAAGAGAAATGACACCACGCTTCAATTTCAAAGTATTAAATAATTCGTTTTCATCGTTGTTTTCAGTTATTTTCAACTCTAAATTTTTGATATGGATTTTTCGTTATTTAAGAAGCAATATGGATGAGTTTTCTTGTACAGTTTGACCAAGTAAGGTTGTTTAGAAATATTTTTTTCTTGTTTACGCTTACAGATAGACACAAGGTGTATTATATGTTTTTGTTTCTAAATCGTTGTAGCTATCATCCCTTAAAAGCATGCTTTGTATATCGCGGACACCCTGTATATCCATGTTTGACAAAAATCTAGAATGATATGGTCAGATGAAGTAGTTGGTATCTATCCCACCAACCAGGTCATGTGACCAAACGCAAATGTGAAAGAAAAGCCTAGGAAATAATAATTATATATCAATATATTAGAGTTCAGAACACAGTGCACTAATACGACGGCATGGATTGATAGTTATAGAAGACGAACTGACCACAAATGAGGTAGGTACTAGGTTAGTGAAGTATTAATTTGTATTCTTCAAGTTTTAAAGAGTCTTTACTCAATTAAATTATATACAGGTATTATTCGATTTAATATAAAATAACCGCATCTTTCACATTATTTATTCCCATATTCAGGATTAAATTAATCGTTACTACAACCTGAAATGAATTGTTCTCATTAACTTCTCTCTAATATTTCTACGCGCCTGGTTTGATTATTAAAAATGTAATCCTCTCTTACAAGGTTATTTAATTTTTGTTGTTCATTATGGCCGAAGAGGAAAAATAAAGAAATCTGCAAAGCTACCGGCCGAATACTTCCGCATAAACTTCAAGTTCAGTTAAATTACGAATGAAATACAACGGAAGTCTAAACAAGTAAGTAGGTACTGCGGTCGTGAATTTCTGACGATATTAAAAACCACCCCCTCTGTAATGAAATGGCGAATTATTTCTGGAAGGAAAAATGAAACGGTCCGACATGTAAAATATGAGAGAAGTAATTTCAGATTTCGGCATACCCTTCCGGGATAAAGATAATGACCGATTATGACATGGACTTTTATTAAATTATTCTAGCGTTTTTAATTCCTAGCAGTGATTACGTATTTCGAATAACTAATTTGAGTGCAATGTTTTTGATATTAAAAGTAATGTATAATTTAATACCTGCCAATTAATGACATCGGAATACCACTGGACCTGACAGTTTAATTAGCACTGTGCTGCAACTTCGTTACTAAAAAAGTGGTTTACTCAAAACCTAATTTTTACCAACATTTTAGCAATTCGATTCTACTTTGCAATCTTGAGTAAATCATGATGTAGCAAACTGCCACCTGCTGTGAGTCAGTATTCCTAAATTTGTACTTCGTTAACCATTAGTGGTTTAACTTGAACAATCTAACGTTTCAGAGAAAAGTAAAAAATTTCTTAGCAACTGAACTTGAGTAGTAGCATTGAAGTTAATTGTTAAATAAACACTATGAGTTACGAAATATGTTCAATTACGTCCTTCTAAAGAGCTAGTGATAGCTTAGTCGTTTTAATTTGAATTTTTTTAACTGGTCGACCTTGTCGTAGTAGCTAACTAATACAGCGTTCAAAAAACCTTTCATATTTCTCAAAAAACTCCCAAAAAGAAGCTACAGCCTTCTCTCCTAATTCAGATATTTATCTCCATAGATTGCTTAAGTTAGCATCACTACACAGACAGCTAGCACCCTCTAAACCTCCACAATAATGTTTTTGGGAAGAATTAAATGCTTGCCTTAGGTTTTCGCGTAACACTTTCGAAGCCCTAGATAGTACAAACTGTAGTACCGCTAATTCCAAACCTAGTACCAAAATACTTTCTTCACGAAATAATCGTTAAACTGTAAGTGTACCTAGTAACTTGGCACCATCTCTCAATTTAGATATTTATCTCAAAAGCAAGCTCCAGATAGCTTAGAGCTCAAACTACCAATCATAATGCACTACAAGCAAACCACTTAAACTGCAACTAGGCAAATAATAGCTTATTCCTCCCCATAAAAACAAGTGCGATCATTGCGGAAGTTGGTCGAGAGGTGTTCCAAACTTCCTCAATAATCGACCTTCTTTTCAGGGAGCAATGAGTTAATGGTTGGCCCACTGTCTTTTTATAATAGTTACAACTAAATTTTAGCAGTGCTTAGTTTAACCTATCTGATGATAAATTTTGAGAGAATGAGAAAAAGTCCACAATGTATGATTATTGACTAATTTAATGTTTTAGCGTCGTTGCTATGTCTAAGCAATCAGGTGGCATCATTGGTTTGCGATAAATGTCTGAATGGTGGTATTATTTGCTAAAGAATTCAATATTTAATTGTCTTTGCGTTGTGCCTCCCGTGACCTTCCATTTATTCTTGTATAGCCAGTTCAGAACGCTCTCTGTAGACATTTCAATGAAAAATACTTCAATTTGGAAGCAAATTGCTTTGTTTCTGCACAAATTTCCTTTAGACTTCTCGTCATGGTGTACGTAAATGATTTACTGCGGTTTCTTTGCTTGGAATAATAATAATATTAATAGATTCATGTGGTACATACATCTTATTGTAAAATTGGAGACATTCTACACTTTTGCTTTAGTGGCAGTGATATCTTCTGCAGGGTCTTCTCCGCCAAAGTATCGGCAAAAGCCCAAGAATTGTTTGAATTCTTACTACACTAATTGGGTGTACTTTTCAAAATTAAGTTACTTGAAAAGCAATTAATTTCGAAATAATTTACACCGAAGGGTAGACCTCCAAGGATTTAAGCGCCAGATATATTTTTTTAAACGACTTGTGGGATATTGTACTCAAAGGAATTTTTGGAAAGAATATTGACCACATCGTATATAACCACTTACAAGCCGACACACATTGAATCGCTTTAAATTGAAGTAATTTGTAGAATCCATATTTTACAAATATTTGAATATCTTGGCCCATATTCATCAAAATATGCAAATTCGGTAATTTTGTATTGGTATACTATATACGCAGTGGTACTATCTGGTTGGTATGTGCTTCCTAATTTTACAATAACGCTCTCTAGCGATCATCATTTGCCGTACTGGATTATCTAGCCCATTAGCATATTAACTATTTAAGAATATTCATTATTCATGACACCTAAAGTTCTTTATATGCTTCTGCTAACTAGCAAATTTCTTCAAGCTAAATTTTTAAAACTAAAAAGTCCCTTCATGTGTGATGAAAAAGAAAACAGGAATTTACAATGTTTATTCTGTTTAGAGATACATATTTTTATTGCTTTTATTAGTCTTTATATTTTTGGCTGCTATTGTATATTCTATTTCGTTTACAGCATTATTAAAACATATTTCATTAACGATATAAAGTGCAGTGGGCCCCAATTATAAAATCAAACTTGTAATGTAACTTCCTGCAACGGCGGAAGTTACAACTTTCATTAGGGGGGTTTCTCATTGCTAATGGGTTATCGATTTTAATGACGGGAATATGGCGGTGAACCCGTCGTCGGTTGCCTGTTCGCCTCGCTTGCTCTCGCTTGGCTTGCTTATTGGTTTTCCCAGCGAGCCAGAAACAAAGTCTGAAAATGTGGAGTGTAGGCAGAGGAAATACGAGGATAATTGAAGGAAAACAACTGAGGTCTATACATTTTTAATACGTTCTAAAAGCCATTGTGTTCAGTTACGCGAATAGGGGCAACGTTTGTAGATTGGTGGATATATTCTGGAAAAAGAGGACAATTCGCGAACGACTTGGTGACGAGCTACTGAAGCGAATTTGTAAATGCAGATCGCTCTTGTTTCTTTTTCGTACCAAATTAAATTCTGTTTATAATTCGATGTACCAATATATAGCTCTGTCAACGATATTTTACTGCTCGAATTTTATTTTTCTTTGATTAAACGATTATTTTGTCGTTGCTGACTTATGTAGTAGTAATAATATCGGGTGCAATATTTGAGTCATTATAAAGACGTAGTCTGGCGTTAATCTGTATGACAATGAGTCTGTTGTGCTCATGCGTAGCTATAATTGTGTGTCGAAGCCAGTTAAAGGTTTTTTTTTATATGAAATAAACATTCGTATACTGTCTATACCAATCCAAAATTCTTAGCAAATTATACGATTGATTCAAGTGGCGTGGCTTTTTGATCCCTTCTACTACTACACTGAGAAAACTGTGACAGCAAAACATTTTATTTAGAAATTTATACTTATGAATAGTATAAATTGTATTAAAATTACGAACACTGTGTTTAATGCCCAACAACAATTTTGTTGCTAAAATCTTAAAACAAAATGTTTTAAGATTAAAACAAAAGGTTTGCTACATTTGATGAAATTTTTAAATAAAAATTATTTACAACATCTAGCAAAACTAGTTCATTGGTTTTTAAAAGTATTTATATTGGTTTTTAAATAAAGGTAGTTTCAATTTATGCACGTTGAAATACTAATGAAATGAGAGAGAGAAGGTTTAAGGCGCTCGTACGTAAAAAGAATGAGATGCAGTATGACGCGGTCTTCGTATTTGTGAAAAGGTTTTGTAAATCTGTTAGTACAAATTATTGCTAATTGTAGTACAAGCAATTTACTTAAAGTTACTATAAAATATAGTAAATTGAAGTATAATAGGTACTTAATTTCCAGGAATAAATTTATTGTTAAATTTAGTATGCTATGTTGCTGTCCTATATACAGCAATAAATTATACTAAAATGCAGTATATTTATACTTATAAATACTTTAAATTTTTCTCCGTGTAGAGTTACTTGATCTGAAAGCTAAAACTTCAGTGATTTTGGTTCTAAGTCCGTAAAAATCAGCATAAGACTTGCTCATAGTTTTGATATGATATTTCATATAACAATACAAAACACAATTTCATTTCCATTTCTGTCTTTATTGATTTTTTAACAGGAACACTAACTTTAAAGGCAATGAACTCTTAAAAACCAATAAACTATACCCAATATAAAAACAATTGGTAAACCAATAAGCTTCCGCTGATAAATAATTTGTTATTCTAGTAAAAAACTAATCTTTCATTAAGACAAGTTAAAAATTTCAAAATTTAACGATTTTTGGCGGTGCTTAATAGAAATACAAGTGCAACAAGTGTCCTTCCTTTTTTTTAATATAGAGTTCAGGTTGATTTATTAAAAAAAGAAAACATTGTACATTTATATTGTTAATATTTCAGTACAGAATTTTCGCAATATTGAAAACAATGATTTTCAGACAAAATAGACCATAATTTAGGAAACAACCTGTACTAATTAAAAAAAAACCCTCATATATTGCAAGCACGAGAAATACTGTAAATACTGTATCCGATAAAACAACAGCTGTGTTTGGTTCGCCCTGGCTATATGAAACACCCAGTAGACCTAAAAAATATATTAAAATATGTAGTGAATGTCCAAAATTTGCGTATATAAATTTTTTCAATAATAAGAATTGATACATTCAACTTTGATGTACTGATGTACCCTGTAGAAATTCTTGCTCCAGTTTTTAATTCCTCCATTACATATTACACTGGACTCTTTGGATAAAGAAAAGGGTACTTCGTATTACGACTCAATCTTTGTTTTTCCTTTTTAATCTCATTAAGTTGTTTTATAAATAAGTAAATAAATGAAAATCTCTGTTAAAAAATACTAGTTTATTTAATTCAAAAAAATCAAAAGAATTTTTGTTATTTTTAAAAACTTCAACTAACCGAAACTAGATATCGCTAGTTCGGTTCTTTGTTCTAAGAAATACGAAAAATTTTAATATGTATGTGTTTTGTGTTTTTAATTTACTAGCGCGTAATCGTATTGTGGTTTTTTAAATTCATCAAATGCACTATTTATTATTTAAGTGAATTAAGTACTTGTAAGGTGACGTAAAAATTGGACTCTTCCTTTGCTACACGAGTTTGAATTTATTTGGAAGAATTGTATCGACAATACGGTGAATTGCCATTATCATTCAATCTTCGGTAGATAATAGCAATCATCGGCTTGTCAATCTAGTTGACAGTTGATTATGAAGCTTAGGCGTAGTGAAAATATTAATTAAACACTTTGCATGTTTGTAGCGCAATGTAAAGTTCTCTGTAAATCTGTAGCCATATATGATATGCTTACAAATTTACAGATAATTTTACAGGCGCTACAAATATCTATAGAATCCTATCTTCGTTTAAAATTTTTAAAAAGCCCGCGTTTGAATGTTATTTCTAAACTACACCTGCACTGGCGCTGATTTGTTCCGAAAAATTTAGCGAGAGTTGCCGATCTATTCTACTACCTTCATTTTGAATTGTTGTATTGTTATGGTCTTGTTCGTAAATAGTTATAATTACAAATTACAATAACATCGATAAAGTTTGTGTTACTATTCCATTATGGGTAGTACGTCCAGATGTGTTAACGATCCCGATATATTTTGTTAATTTGTGGTGAATACATACTGAAAAATCAGCGTAAATCGATTACAACCACTGTGCGTCGTTTGTATTTTGCTTACTTCGGTATTGAAATTCGACACCAAGATAAAATGTGGGTGCCTCATAGTGTTTGTAAAATATGCGTTGAACATTTGCGACAATGGGAAAAAGGGACACAGAAGTCTTTGAAGGTTGGAGTACCTATGATATGGCGAGAACAAAAAAATCATTATGACGACTGTTACTTTTGTATGATTAATATAGTGGGATCAACATTTTGTTGATCCCACTATGTTGCAATCGCCACTTGTTGTTGCAATCGCCATAAATGGAAATACCCCAATATTTCTTCAGTACAAAGACCTGTTCCTCATTCAGAAAATGTTCTAATACCAAGTTTTCACCAGGTAGTGCAGCAATCTCAGGAGGATGAAGCTGAATTACTTATTTCTTCCCAAGTAGATGATTTTGAATACTGCGGAAAAACTTCAGATCCTAAGGCATTTTCGCAGACTTCATCAGAGCCTTAGATCTTTCGAAGGAGTTTGTAGCGTCAAGATTAAAAGAAAAAATTGTTTTTCCTCAGATGTTCGAGTGTCTACATATCGCACGAGAGAGGGAAAGTTATTGCAGTTTTTTCATCTGATGAAAATTTTGTATATTGTTGTTATGTGAGTGGTTTGCTGACTTTCATGGGTTTAGCGATCTATCAGCCCAATGAATGGTGTCCCTTTAATGACAGTAGTAAACGAAGTCTAGAAGCAGTTCTTCTACATAATGGAAATAAATATGCTCCCGTTCCAATTGCTCACTCAACATGTGTAAGAGAAGAATATGAGGTAATTTCAATTCTTTTACAAAAAAAATATATTGAACATAACTGGGTGATCTGTGTCGACTTGAAAATGGTTAATTTTTTGTTAGGTCAACAGAGTGGTTATACTAAATACCCATGCTTTTATTTGTCTCTTGGACAGTCGAGCTAAATCACGTCATTGGACTGCGAAAAAATGGCCTGTGAGAGATGCTCTTGTTGTTGGGGAAAAGAAATGTTATAAATGAACCCTTAGTTTCAAGAGAAAAAATCATTCGTCCGCCATTGCATATAAAATTAAGGCTAATGAAGCTATTTGTTCTCGATAGAAATGGTCAATGTTTCCAGTTTATTTCTCACAAATTTCCTGGTTTAAGTACTGAAAAACTAAAAGCATGTATCTTTGATGGACCTCAATTGATGAAAGACACCACTTATTTTGAGACTTCTATGAATGATGTGGAGAGGCTTGTCTGGCAATCTTTTGTAGCAGTTGCACAACATTTCCTCGGAAATCATAAGAGGAAATGCTGGTGCGATTCAAAGGTCTAGGCTGTAATATGAGTATAAAATTACACTATCTCAATCGTCATCTACATCATTTCCAACACAAGTTAGACGATCTAAGCGAAGAACAAGGGGAACGTTTCCACCAAGACATAAAAATAATGGAGAATAGATACCAAGGAAGGTGGGGCACTCATATGATGGCTGACTATTGCTGAGGAGTCATGCGAGATTGCCCAAGTCAGTTTCATTCTAGAGAACCACTCAAAAGACAATTTCTTGATGTTTAAATGTCAACAAAATATATATTTTTTCGTGAATTGTTTTTTTTATCTCGGGAACTAGAGCTGACAAAAAAAACGGGAAACATTTTTGATATCGCCATGTAAGATATAGTTAAACTCAGGTCTAAAATCTCCAGCACCCAAATGGTTGTAGGCCAGTGTTACGAATACACAAAATTTGAGGTTATATTTTTACCCTTCGGAGCAAAATTTGGCGTGGTGCATGCTTCGACAGTTTCGACTAGAATCTTTATTGGAATTCCGGGCATCCTATTTCGCTAACTCAAACAAATGAAGATCCGATTGCAATTTCTAATTTCAAACAATTAATTTTTAAACCTATTTTTGAATTGCAGAATTCGTGTTCCTTGTTTGTAAATTAGCCTAAATACTAAATTTAGTAAATTGAATCTGTTTATTTCTGATTTGACCTGTCTGACGATACTATTGTAATTTAGAACAATAAATTAAGATTTTTTTGAAAATCATCGCTTGGATCATTTTCCTGGCATTATTCTTATCAATTTGGTGCCTACCATGCATTTTTAGTTGATTTTCGTCAAGTGAATTATTAATCGTATGGTAAGTATTTCTCAAGTGTGGATGCAATTGATTCCTGCTGATTTACACTAATTAGATTTTATTTTTAGATCAAATTTGGTAAGCAAAATTGGATTTGACAAGTGATTTCTCTTCAGATAGAATTTCTGTTTATTGAAGTGAAGTTTATGAACTGCTCTACTAATAAGTAATGATTAAAATAAGGAATATCTTTTATCTAGTTAAAACAGAGTAAAAAATTTTGACCTATAGAACACTCCTTCCGTCGTCCTGGATAATTTTACGATGTTACTTTTAGTTTTAAGAAAAACTTGACTAAACCGCACACTTCATTTCATAACGTTATTTATTTAAATAGTAATGTGATTCTATCACAATATATTTTCGGACGCAGAGATCTGTAGTGTCCACCTTCGCCTGAAATATTATTAGGATAAACTTCTTGCTTTTGGAAGATTTGTGCTCAGGTCGTAAATATCAACTCCCATCTCTTTTATTCGTTTCGCATCGGTCTGTATACGAAACTAATGATCTATTTCGAATATTATCGAATTTTAGCCCACAAGAATCATGGGTTGGAAATAGCGTGTTGAATGGTCGTACGTGACTTAGTTTGACATATATCTTCCCTTTTCATTATAATAATGCTATACGTCTTATGTTTGAGATCTTTTGGGAGGTGTCTAATTAAGTCTTAATATGCCAGACTGTACAATAGTCTTAATTGATGTATGCTACGACCGATAGTTCTTTTGACCACTATATGAGTTGGTGCTGGCCTTAGTTGCAGTTCCTTTGAGGCAGGTGGGTAGGTTCTCCAATTTGCCAGACAGCCTAGCCGTTGGCGTCTCCAGAATTTGTCCTCCACTGAAGACGTAGTCTTTGGGCAATAGTAAGAGAATATTGTGGCTATTAGAATTTGATCCAACAAATAGATTTGTTTTGGTTTGGGACCTACTTACCTTCTGGTCTATGCTTCAGTCAAATAATACGAAATTTTACTTTTATCCAAAGTACTAGCTACATATGAAGGCGACAACCTGCTGTATTCATAACAACAAACTATCTTTGAAGGCAAGTTTACTTTAATTGATTTTCAGTTGAGAATAAATATTGTTAATAAACTATCTAGATCATGTTTTTCAGCAATTACAAACAGACCGAGTTGTAAACTTTACGTTAGAAGTGCCAATTATATTTTAGTATTTTGCCACGTCTCCTATTTTGTAAAGCAATCAGGTTTAGTATCATCAGAAAATGAATCTATCCGGAAGAATAAAAGAGAACCAACAAGGATAAATAAATTATAAAGAATGATCAAAGAATGCATATGCCGTGCAGTTCTTTACGTAATCGAATGAAACGTAATCTACATCGCGGGTTAAATGGTTCTGTCCGTTCGTGTGCAAGATCCTGTAGGTACTATATTACTATAGAATTTGTTTCTCGAGCTGAATGTACCTAAGTGATCTCATTAATCAGTGATAGAACATCCAAAATTAGCTTATTTTGCTTATGATGTTACGATTAATTAATATTTTGTGTACGGTTGAGTAAATACAAGCGGTACATATTATTGTAATGTCACATTTACGATGCATCATACGGTCAATGTGTTTGAAAATCCGCTTTACTATGCAATACAAAGTTCCTAATAAGATTAATCAAAATATAATGATATTTCATGTGACGCACAACTAAGAGGCAGCGGTTACATAAAAGGATTACCTCGTATTTCAGCGTATACGTTTGCATATAATTCCCAGTGCATGTACTAATGAGATAAGCGATGAATACAATGGGTGAAACATTGTTCCTCAGAGATAATTCGCACTTTAGTTGGTTAATCGCGATAATCCGAAGAGCACCCATTGTTTAGTTAATTAATATATTATCAATAAAGGTTCGCACCATTGTCAAGGGAGATGATGATGCCCTCCTATGTGTATGTCGCTTATATTTTCCATGCATGCGGACTACTAGTATAAATTATTGCTTGTAATAGTGCGAGGAAGGTGCAGTTATATTGCAAACTATAATGCGCGTATTATGATTTAGTATCTGACAATACCTAACAAATGAGACCCTTTGCGCCATTTCACAGGCTATGCCCTATTGTTCCGGAATAACGGTTACGTACGAGAGCTCTATTTCACTTGAATTAAGAGGATAACGAGCAAAAAAAACATTAATTTTATTTAATTAGAATACAAGACACTGTTATCGTAGTTCTTAAATGATCTTAACGCTGTACGCTAAAAGCCGTATAACAATCAGTCACAGTTCTTAGAATCCATATGGTTTTAATTTGTTTAATATTTGAAACAGCATAACGAATGATATACTCGAACTATGTACATACATTTCAGAGGCAAGTGATTAATGCATTAAAATTTTGGATATGAAGACGTTATTTTATAAAATGTGGCATGTGTGTATGTGTGTTCGAGTGCCAAGCATCAAAGTAATTTATCTTTCAGTGTTACAGTTACAGAAACTGAGAAGTTACCATCAAGTTAGCCTCCACTAAGAATGCTACAACAATTATGGTTGCGATTTCAGTAGATGGGGCATTGCTACCCCCATGCGTGGTTTATAAGGGGATGTAGCCTATTTTAGACCTTTAAAAGCTTCATGGAGAAGCATATAAACTTCAGCACAGAGGCGTAGTGCCGAACACCCAATCACCCAGGCTTCTAACACAAGCTAAAACATTGGACTAAGATCTTGAAAAAATCAATCGCATGATTTAAGGCTTGTGGCATTCATTTCCTTCAATCCCAAATAAAAAGCTTCGAAAGTTACCAAGGAATGTGCAGGGCAATGATGGTGAGAATAATCAAAAGCGTGTATGAACACATGTAATTGTTGACCATTTAGAGACACTAAAAACCCTTCCAACTCAAACCAACCCGAGGGGTAAACAAATTAATATTGTGCCCGGTAAAAGTGTGTCAAATAAGAATTTAATTGAAACATTAATAGAGAACTCCCCAAATTTTTCAGTTTTATAGTTTAATTTAATCGAATTGGAGATCGATGCTTGAAGACGTTTCAATTATAAGCCAAGAACAAGCGATTAAAAAAAATGTCTGTTCCCTCAGTTAAAAGAGGAAAGTTTATTTTCAACATTAGTCAAGTCGACTTTAAGAATTTAGAATAAACCACTGAAAATTGGAGTATTTTTTAGTTTCCTTGCAACAAAGTGTATAATTTTGTTTTTATTTTTTTTTTACTTTTTTAGTGGTTTACTTTACTCAAGCATTTATCTCTTTATCTCAGAGTATGGGACGAAGTGAATGAACATTGCAGCCAAACAAAAATAGGCACTTCCAAGTCAAATAAATATAGCCAAATAGGTTAATTTTGACAGGTAAGCCACAATCAATATACGTTATTTTTTACAGATTTTTAAATATTTTTAGCTTAGGAATATTCTGAAAAAAAACAGCGTTTTTACCCCATTTGACGATACTCGAAAGAAACAGAGATATTTCTATTTGTTAATTATGGACTTATGGTACAATAAGTAATTATTTGTGCTCTTTTTAGATTTAGATGTTATATACATTTTTGCCACCATTGTGCAGTTTTGCGGAATTAATATCTGTAAATGTTGAATAAATAGGGTGTCGGCAGATTTGCTAGGGCCAAAAAACTGTAATTTTACCCGACAAACTTTTTAGAAACTATAATAGAAAACATAGTCGTAGCTATTTCCGGGTATTTGACATAATAGAAAACCTGTTTTTTTATAGGTAGTTGATTCACTGGCGAAAGACACTTCAACAAATTAATTAAATATTTTTTCTTTGTGCAATCGCGTTAGAAGAGGACACAATTGACAAATACAGTAAGTAATAGTAGATCCAAAATCAAATACAATACAACTATTATTATGAAATGCTGGCCCAGCGCACTCCGCATCCTTGAGGAGGATGGGGACTATTAACCACGCCCGGAGCAAAATGCCAACGGGCGGGCTCAGACGGTTTGTTTAAAAAAAAAAAAAAATAAAAAATAATAATATTTGTGGTTATGGTATCAGGGAGGGTGGTAGTTTTTACGCCTCGTTAAGTGTTTTACGCATGATGTGGCATGCTTCCAGGATCACCGTCTTTTGAAGCTGCTTGTATAGCTGTTGTGGCAGTCCTAGTTGTTTCAGAGCTTCATGCAGACTTTTAGGGATCTCACCCGTCGCACCTACTATGACGGGGATAACGGATACCACTTCCTGCTGCCATGTATCTCGGATGTCCTGAGATAGAGGGAGATATTTTTGGATCTTCTCATTGTGCTTCATTTTAACATTGGCAGGGGCGGGTACAGCTATTATTATTATTATTCTTATTATTATTATTATGATTATTATTTTGGCGAGTTTTATTGTTGTTTAGTAACATTTCAGTAGAAACGCAACACATTCACCTTCGCTTAAGTAAACATTTTGATCATTTGCAGTAATAACAATTTTTTGGAACGCTCACATAGAAAGGCTGAAGAAAAGATACCAGATGATCAATTTCTCCTTAGTTTTTGTTCGGGGTTTTGCTGTTACTGGTCAGTGTTTTAATGCTTTCTTTTATTAGGATGTATTGCGGCAACATCTTTATTTCCACCATTATTGTAATTTAAAAAAAATTTATGTTCCTTATCCATGGAAATTCCACCTAAAGTGGTATTAGAATATTCTGCAACCTTTATATTTCTGCTACAACTACTTTGGTTGGAGGTTTGCTATTTCGACAAAATAGATTTTTTTTGTGATTTGCAATGTTCTTCAATCTTTGGAAAAACTTCTTACTTCAATCCGATTTCAGTGTTGATTGCATTTTGTGATAAAGAAACCGTTAGGCTCACGAAAACGATCTGTTTTACAAGGTATAAAGCGCCAGTAGTTTCCTCAAAATGATTGTTAGATACTTTTTGCATAAAATCTTTTTTTTCCTAAAAGGTGGTTACATTCAGAAAGACGCCTTGGTTTGGTCTCCATTACATTTTAGTCCTCTCGAGTTAATTTCACTTGAGAAAGTAGTCGCATAACCAAGAAATAGCTTTCCTCTTCGTATCTATTGCTGTGGAGGCCTGCAAGCAATCTCAGCCTTTTTCTGCTAGTAACTACTGGCTTCTGGAAGGCTTTACGGTGCTTGGCGCCAGTAAGTGCGTTCCAGTAACTTTGATGATTTGAATTCGGTGCATTATGGGCACTCATCCCAGAGTGACTTGCCATCCATCACAATACATTAATGCTGTAATTTTTCTGAATCAGTTCAAGGTGACAGAACACATTTGGTACTTTGGATGGTGATTATTTTAGTTTAGAGAATGAAGGACATGCCAGAAGCCGATGAAATCACAGTTGGGTTATCTGTCTCTTAAGATTCGATCTTTGTCATCCACAATATAGGGAGAAATCTGCCGTTATTTTTACGGATCGGAGTGAGAATTTCAACTAAATTATGCAGAAAAATTATGGCAATTTTTACTAGCTTAAATTTGTAGTGAGAGCTTGTAATAGTTCACTAGAGAAGTTTTTGTCATTCTATTTTCAAAGGATTTGTTTTTACAGCAACGAAATATAAAAGAATAATTGATATGACTAACAAAACTCAATACAACAAACTATAAACGTGTTGTTATCTGTCTTTCATGTAATAAAACAAAAAATGGATTAATTCTTATTGTAAAATATACTCAAACTGCATGTCTCGAACGGCTTGGCTGTAAATACCTAAAAAAATCGATGTTATTAACTGAAATAAGAGACGCTACCAAACGAATTGCTTGGTTTACATTGCGCCCAATAGTTTTCACATATTCCTATAAGGAGAAGTCTAAATAGCGATAGATTAGATGTTTGTGTTGGTTATTCTATCGATCGTTGCCGCACTATCCACTGACTTGAAAGGATATTGATAGGAATTTCAGTAGGTACTGAGAGTTATATAGAGGTCTTCTATCCTGCCGAAACCTTATTATATTCGTCAAACTTTGCGCCTATGTTTCAGCAAAATATAAGTTAGCCAAATTTTACCCGCAACATTGTTTGAGCGCAATAATAAGTGATGAACTCTCTCATTTAGCGAGGATTTACTCTAGCCTATTAGCGAGAGTTTTGACAATTAATAGCCTTGACGTGTATAGTGTACTTATGAGAATACATACTTTCCTTCTTTCAGTTTCAAAATTAATTGCGGGTTCTGAGTATGCAGTTTATACGTTTATAGAAAACTGATAAATCAATTATATTGAGGATATCTATGCAATGAAAATACAATAGTTCTTATGCTTTTCATACTAGCAGCTACTAAATTCGCGACATTTTTCAAAATCCATTTATAACTTTACAAGAAAAATCATAAAGCTTACCTGGAAGCAAGTCGTTTTCTCCTATCCAACCATCTCTGCTGCTGTTCGCTTTCGTTCTCCTCATCTACCCCGAAGAAATTAGCTGTTTCCCGTTTAATAAAATTTTTAATTACTTCCTTCCGTGACGTGGATCTAGCAAATCTTGGCCGTTCCCTTCGCTCACTCTGGCTATAGTTAATGCGCGGCTCCCTGTGCTGCCTCTCCGTTGGAGGCGCCGGCAGGGATATTGTCCTTTGCACTGGTGGAATGTATTTGGCGGCGGGTGCCGTCGGAGGTTGTGTGGTACTTGAGGAAATAGCATCGTGACCGCTTTCATTGCCGGAAGTGTTAAGGTGTTGTTCGCTGTGTTCGTTGCTGCTGCCGTTATTAGATGAAGGCGTTTGTTTTACGATAGCTTGTTGAGGCGCGGAAGGTTGTTGCGATTGCGATGCCGAGACTGATGGTTGAGGTTGCTGTGCACCAGATGACGTTTGCGATTGGGTCGCCGGTTGCTGTTGTGATGTCTGCTGGGACTGTTGGGATTGTTGCGAAGGCGATGTTCTCCTGTAACAAGAATGAATTCAATTAATACTTGAGTCAATTTATTAGTTTAATATTATCGCTATGGAGCTCAATGTATATGCATATTTTTTGGTGGGTAAAATCTGGGTACACATTCTATTGCCAATATTAAATTTTAGAAATCGCAATTAGTTTCATTCGGAATACGGTTACAAATTTATAGCCATTTTATTTCATGAAACAGCAATGCAGATACCATTAAAGATATTTACGGTGCACCGCTGTTTTTCATGGGCGATGCTGCTTACTAATTTAGTAATAATAATTAGTCTAAAGTAATTTGTCGGTAAATGTTGCTCGGTTTCTGGTGCCAACATTGATTTGCATGAGCATTAATAAGAATAATCACAGACATCAACATAACCATAATTCAATTACATACTACTACTAAATTCAAGCATAATATCTGGAAGTAATCTATGTATTGCTTTAACATGATATTTGAGCACAAAATGAGCAAAATCATTTATATTAATTAATTTTTATTTACATAATTCTTGTCAATGCTTCAGTTCTTAACAATACAGACAAATAACTTATGTGTTGCAGGAAAATGTTAAACTGACAAAATATATGAAATAATATGATAATAAACATGTATAGCTGTGTGGTAGCTTCTTCCAAGCAGAGATAAATGCAATCGAAATATGTGATAAAGTGAATCTCGATAGAAACTATCGGAAGCAAAGTAAGGGAGAATCGGTTAATACGGGATGGTATAGTAAAACGGGATGCCGCCGTTTTCACAACAATGAGTAGAACTATCAATCTACTGATCACAAAATTAGAATCATATGATCTATTACTCAGTGTTGCAAACTACAATATCGAAGTAGTCTGCAAGTCTGTGAAAGAAAACACGTGGAACGAAAAAAGTGGGATTATACTATTCCGTTTAATGTTCAATTCATGCAATTTTTTAGTTTTGACTGGAGAGCAGGTAATGATGAGTATAGTATATGAGAATATGATATTTACGCTTCTACTTTTTGATCTTTAATCACAGTGTCATCGCTGTATGTATCAAAAAGACAATTATTTGTGTAAAACGAGATACGATGCGGTCAGCTAAAACAGGACACTATCCCATATTACCGAAGGCATTTTTTATTAATGCAACTAAAATATATAGTTTTCCACTCAGGTATAAATCAAAATGGAGATATATAAAAGAAAAACCCAAAGGCAAAATATGCACGAAGTTTGAACTGAACTATTAGAGGGTAAAATGGGGTATTTAAAGGCTTCCAAGCAGAAGCTTCTCGTACAACTCTTTAAGCTAAAGTGAAATAAATATGGAAAGGAGAGCTTAACCGCCAAGAGTGATTGAAGAAAAAATTGAGGCGCTACACACCAACATTGTCTCCAGAACAGATTTATGAAAAAAGTTTGAGTTATCTTACTAATCAAAACAAAGTTTTTTTACGTTTCTAGTTTTTAATTGAAAAGCAATTCATTCACAACAACATTTATCATCCCGTTTTACCCCACCAGTAGGGTAAAACGGGATATTTTACACATCCGCAAATAATTATAAGTTACAATTACATTTATTACCAAATGTTAAGAATATTGATTTATATAGAAAGGCCAAACCTAAGCAAAAATATGAAACAAGAAAACATTAAAAAATGTTAGGCAAAAACGTTATTGAAAATCAAAGTATCCCGCGTTACCCAACTCTCTCTATTGTGAATTTCTCCGGTAGACAAGCAGCCATAAAGGCAATGAGCTCTAACACCACCAGTTCAAAATTAGTCGTAGAATCTCTTAAAAGACTAAATAACCTAGGCAAAAGGCACTACACCAGAACATACTAGAATCATTGGCAACGAGAAAGCTAAGCTATTAGCAAGAAAGGTCACCACATGTTCATTTGTGGGACCGGAGCCATTCTGTAGCATAAAGATGTGCATCTACAAAAAGAACTCAAAGACAGGAAAGGGCAGCCAAAAGCATATCTATGGAACAATTTTCCCGATTGGAGACACTACAAGGTAATTCTTGGTAATTTCAACTAGCAAATCGGAACGGTCATGCCAGAATTAAGCAGAAACAGACTATGTCTTATCACAAGTTTTCCTACAGGGCATACCACCTTGGCAAACATATGCCAAGGATAGGCCAGAAACAGATTAGCGACTGCAGGTTGTGCGGGCGCAATCACAGAAATCGGTACCAATCACATCGGCAAAGACGTTATAGACGAAGTAGAAATACCTTTACTGAAACCATCCCAGCTAATGCAGTTTATTAAAGCTCTTAGGCTGAACAGGCAGCTATAAGATATAATCGGCTAACAAGAGAGTTGTTGTAAACAGTACTCTTCTGCAAGTATAGAACATCCATGAACTCTAGTTCACGTAAACCTGTGCAAGACTCGCTTCAACATTTGTGTTGTCATATTCGAATTGACATATAAGATGAATCGCGCAAGATTACGTACCACGAATCTCTAATTTGCGTATGCTATTTGTGCTGTTAGTTTCTTAGCTTATCCACTCCGCTGCATCCACTTCGCTCATGTGTTAAACCGGTATTACGTCATTAACTGAAGCACGATGATTCTCTGTGTTTGAAACATTTACTTATTAGGCTGGTTTAACACACAAAGATTATTCATACGCGCAAATCGTTGAATCGAAGTTATTTCCAGCGACTTGCTCTCTATCTCTACTTCTTCCCTATCTAGCCGTACAACATAGGACGTATATGAAGAAAGCGAACTTCCTGGCCTTCCCCTTTCTACCGCCGTCTATTTCATATCTACTACCTTGTGCGCTCTCGATAACGAAATTTCAAACTTACGATCCCTATATACGTCGCATCCTTCGAAACCCGAACTGTTAGGGGGAAAGTTCTGACACACAAGTTCAACTGTCTTAATTTTATAGAGCGATACACGCACTCCAAACTCTATTCTGCTCCTGCAGGTCGGTACGTTTCACTCTACCTTTCCATCCTTCCATCTTTGTCCGTCTATTCCATTCCACTTCCTGTCCTTCTCCGCTTCCGTTGTCAACGTGGATCTCGCCCGCAGGTATACACAGACAAAACTCCTAAGATAATTGGATCTGAATGGGGAAAGTTCAAGTGACAAGACAGTTGTTTTATCTGTTTTATTTTTTCTTTGCCGCTTCAAGTGTACTGTCAACTTCGATTCTGCAGCGTCTCAAACGTTATGTATGGTGCAATAGCAAAATCGATTGTCGATGTCTGATTATTTGTTAAAATTGAATTTACAAAAATATAAATTGGACGCGAACTAGATGTGAATATTAATTTTAGAATATTTTGCTATTTTGTAATGATTACTTTAACGCAATATCATGATTATCCACTTCTAAATTCTTCATTTTCTTATTACTACCATAGAGCGTTTAGCTCCTATATAGTGATGGCTGCAGCAGCAACGCCACCCTCATAATTAATTCGAAACCTCCCCGTGTTTAAAAAATCATTATTTAGTGATGCTTGACCTCGATCCACCTCGGAAATAAATTGCTCAGTAAGGACTCTATAAACATTCTTCTTTAGAGCAGCGAACGCCGAAGTGAACGTTCATTAATTATGATACGCGATTCGTTATCGCGACCAACAATACACGGCCGATGACCTACAACGCCATCAATTAAAAATGGCCTCTCGCAAGAAAAAAAAAGATAAACAAACGTGAAGAGGGGGCTGTCAACGGCACGGCAGTCGAGATGTTCGAAAGGTAATTTCTTGTAATAGTACTGGCACTGACGATGAAATAAGAATTTATTGCTATATCTTTTTTTTTTAAGGAATTGATTAGTATCAGATAGAAGTGATTTTAAGCGTTATGTTGTGTTACGTTAAGCAATTGATTTTTATCTAAAATAAGTATCATTTGTTACAAACGGCATTGATAATTAAATCTAGGTGTTGTGTTTGCTCAACAGGGTAGCACGCATCAGCCCCTTTTGTATAATATTAACTACGGGTAACGTACATATTTTACAATTCGACAGCGGTTCTCAACAACAATAAGGCCAGAATTTGGATTCCCACCAAATGGAATTAGCGTATAATTGACTATAAGACTAAACCGTACATCAAGATGATGTTGATTGGTTTGTTTGATAGCTACGGTGTAGGAGCTAACAAAAAATTAGCAGGATTTGATTCATTTTCCTTTGAGTCTTTTTGTTTGTGAAACAAAACTGATTTTGATCTTATCTCTTGTAATTGATTTCTCTTGCTAATAATTAAAAATCAGCTAAACATAATTAATGTCAAAAACGTTTTCTCGTCAGTATTTTTGGAAAAAAGTCTTTCTATTGTGTAAAGATATGCTGTTAAATGATGACTTTTCGCCATGAACCTACGTTCTACTTTTAACTTTTCTCTAACAAATTGTAGTCATAGTTGTGAGGAAGAACTACTTAGCGAAGTTTTTGCATTAAATTGTCTGAATCTGCAAGTTTAGTATAATTAAAGTTTGTTTTGGGTTTGTGCCTGGATCTTAGATAAGCCACATGCCAAAATAAAATAAAATATTGCAATAGAATATTGAAAACTGGTGTTTTCGAAACTTTTATCATTTGAATCTGGTCAAATTTTTGTTCATTTGATCCTCCGCACAAGAAACAAGATTACTAACATCTGTCAAATTCTCATTTTTTTTATCGTTGGTTATACAGGATTCGTAATGTTTGCAGTGTTACTAAATATTGATAAGTGTTTATGTCTTTTTTGTTTTATTGTTTGGGCTCATAGATGGAACTAAGCATTCTAGGTGGTCATCAAGCCTAATTATTTTCTCTGTAGCTCCCAGGAGATTAGCTGATTTTTTGCATAAATTTGAAAACATCTACAGCAACAGGTTATTATTATTAGTATTATTTACCATCCGTTTCAATTTTTTCACATAAACAGTCCTTCATGGATAGGCTAGTTACTAATAGAAATACGGATAAAGAGGTAGTTTGGTTGCAGTCTACTTTAAAGATCAGTATGGTAGTCTCTGAGACTTAACTGAAAATCTTGATCATCACGAAGGATTGAAACTTGTTAAGAGAACAATAACTCATAATTCAGGTGATTGGCTGTCTTCAGCTGGAAGATAGCCAATATTTAATATTATGACAAAACTGCAAACTCCACCAGCCGACATTAATGAAAGTGCAGCTTGTCCAGGCAAAAAGATGAGAAAGGGAGATCAACTCGACATGTGAACTAAGCTAGAGGTGAAAATCGTCTGACTAAAAGATAGATGAGGGATGTCAAAGGTTTCCGCCTCCAGCGTGGTTTATACGTCGAGCTACCGTGGTCCTCCGGCCCTACCTGAAGAAGTGGCGACACGTCGAGGTGGTAGTTTTTTCATTTTCGTTCTTTATTTATTCTTTCGTTTAGCTTTATTTTATTTCTTATTTGTTTATACACATTTACACCATGACACGGTCAACACTCTGAAGGTCTCGTAATACACACTTAAATTGTCGAGGTTCTCAATATCATTTACTCAATATTTAATTGCAATTTCTTTGTCTCAAATATAAAGGTACGGAATTTTCGTATTTGCGAAATAGATGCGAAATAAGTCCCTTAAGCACTGTTCTTATCACCTCTATGCACCTCAAATATATTACTCATTTCATCGTGAAGACTTGACTGCTACTAGAGCCATCATACGTAAAGTCTGAACTTGACAACGTTATCTACATGTCAGCTCAACATTTTTTACACATCAATACTAAGAAAACTGCCGTTATTGTTTTTGGTAAGAGAGCTGACGTTGACTTTGCAATTCAAATCTTGCATCTTGAAGTTAGTAATTTTCCACTGGAATGTCTCAATACGGTCAGAAATCCAGGGTTGTACATGGATTTAGAACTTAGATTTAATGAACACGTGGGGCACTATTAGGAAATCTTATTCCAATTTGAAGAAGATAAAGATTATCTGTCAGTGGATACCAAAAACCAGTTATGTGACGCTGTGGTGTTCTCGCACTTCAATTATTGCGATGTTGTCTATGGTCCTTGCTTGGACGTTTGCACGGCATTCAGATCACAAAAATTGCAGAATTGTTGTATTAGGTTTATATGCGAATTAAAAAATATTACCATATTTCTCATAAATTTATAACTTTGAGATGGCTTAATATGAAAGAACGACGTCGATTTCATATTTCTTCTTTCACAAAATTATAAACCTCAAAACATCACCGTATCTTTATTTAAGAATCAGTTTCGCACTGATGTGAATAATATCAATATTCGGTTTCTGTATGCTATATTACGCCGCCAACCCATCGCGCCTCTTTGTTCGAACGATAATTTAGCTTTAACGTTGCGCGTTTATAAAATGATCTACCGGTTTCGCTGCAGAAGTTGAGTTTCTTCTCTTTCCGTGTACGTATAAGGATGCTTCTTGACGCTATGGTCTGGTGAGTATTTCCGCGGTTTGAAGCAGTACAATTCTGATTTCTTTTCTTTGTCTTTTTGTTTTTTTTTCTTGAATTTTTGTTCTTGTCGAGCACTGTATTAATTAATTTGGTATTTATGTACATATGTATGTATATAGGCTTGTTCCAACATACAGTTTGTGATAGTTTGCAGATTTATTTTAGTGCGCATGCGCAATCAACAATTAATTCCCAACTGTTTGCAATTTGCCCTTGTTGGAACGCTTTAAAAAACAATTTGAAATTTAATTTTCTACTGTAAAGGAATTGAATTTAAGATACAAAAAATCTATCCAATATACATATACAAAATTTGAGTTCTCAAAGGCACCGTTTTGGCACGTGTTCTGACTATCAGCAAACAGTTTCCAATCGAGTATTGATTTACTTGGAACACCAAATTTCAGTTTGCAAATTGTAGTTTGGTTCATTGGAACGGCAAAATTACTAATGCGCAGAATCATGATAGTTTGCAACTATTACTGATAGTTTCGTATTCTTGTTGGAACAAACCTTATGTCTCCGTTTTCACGATAAGTTATTTTTTTCATATGTTTGGGCGGCCGGATTGAAAAGCAGATTTATCTGAATTTGGCCCTTTGTTTGCCCCATCCTATATGTATTGTAACTGCTGCTGATTGTTATTTGTTGCTGTTTGCATTTGGTGGTGTAACAAAAAGAAATTAAATTATTATTATTATTATTAATGCGAAAATTTGGAACAATTGCGAATAAATGCGATATTTTGTTGAAAAAACGAATGACAAATATGAAGAAATGGTAAAAAAATGGAAATGCTGAAAATAGCAGATGCCAACAGCTTTAAAAACTCTCACTCTACATGATCTTGAATTAGACAAACGAGACTTTCTTTCCATTTCAATTATTTTGCCCATCAGTAGCTACATGCGTATTACTGGAAAGCTTTTCCAAAATTTTTGTTTTTCAGAGAACTTGCACAAAATGAGCTGATTGATGGGTACACTCACTTTCATAGGTGTGTCATTCAGTCAATCAATAAAAAGGAACATTCTGATGTGAAAAATATATTGATAGCCACTAAACGTTGCTTATGCTTACGCAGCATTGCAAAGCATATGGAGCCCAATAAACAGCGTAGACGCAGAAAACGCTTCTTCAGGAAATACAATGTGGTTGTTACAGATCGTAGTACATCTTTTATTTAATAAAAGATCTCATAAATGCCAAATTTATGCGAAATTTTAATTTTCAATAAAAATATATGCGAAAATTTTGTTTTTATTTGCGAAAACTCCGTACCTTTACTTATATGGCATAGAACTATCTCTTGGAAGTAGTAGTCTATATTTGCATTCGTTTTATGTTAATAATTAGATAGCGATAATGTATTTTGGAAGGATACTCCTCATCATCACTAACTACAAATGTTAAACGTTTCCGTGCTTATCAAACTCCACCGAAAATGCACAGGTGGCATATAAGAGTTGACCCGTCTGGTGATTACCTCAACAGACATTATAAGGGACTGAACGACAATTATAAAAATAGATTCATCAGCCAGTAAAGATGTTTATAAAGAAGGCAAGAAATTTCAAAAATAGCATAACAGACAGCAGTAAAAAATTCAACTTATTTAATCATGACCCATCGACTGTTTTGTTTTAAAAGCTGATACGGTGTAAGAGTTCGGAGATTTTTATCTACATCTTGTGACATGCGAATTATTCTGTAGATATTAACTTTCGACAGCGCGATTTCCAACGGAGCTGTATTGATCCACAACATTCTTTTAGTTAGATGACATTCCCTAAAAATAGAAACAACCAAATACAGCAACCGCTAAATAAAAAAGCGTTTGGTTAGCTATTCAGAATGTTCACACATCTCCATTAAACATATGGACATTTTCCGTAGCAAATCACTGTTGGCACGCGTTTACTCAGAATGCCGCGTCGGTGGAAAATGGACGACAAGGATGACAAGGATGATGAGCGAGAAAGATTGGATAGGCGTGTTGTAATAAAAGAAAATCGACCGGTGATAGGAATTCTTTGGCGAAATTAATTGGCCAGAAAAAATGTAACTCCTGTTCGTGATAATTACGGTTTTTATTGAATTTATTTTTCACTATAATGGTCAACATCGGCCTATAAGGACGAAAAGTATGTGACGTATAGAGCAATATTTCAACAGCATGCGAACGTGTGATACCTTTTCAACTAATTAGAATTCATTTTAGCTGCTTTGACACTGTAGGGGAGATATGTTAAAAGGCCGAGGGTGTTTTTTTTTGGTAGGCAAGAGAGTTTTTTCGGTAAAGTAATTTGTATTCAGAATATGTTTGCTACACGAACGCCTGCATTTTTTTGGTAAATCTTTTTGAACGTTGATAAAATACGTTGGGTTTATATTTTAATTCTTACATATCCACTTTAAGTTTCATTAATTATTAAAATTATATTTGCAAATTTTGTGGATTAGAAAATGTTCTAACATGAGAAAAGCGGGGTCTTAGTTTGATATTTTCCATCAAAAACAAAGTGACACACAAGATTTGTATTAATTTTAACTGAATATTGGCACAATATTCTAAAATTGGGGCTATAACAGTCTCTCGATTTGCTACAGTTTCCAAAATATGGGATGAGAGTTTATTATTATTATCTGATAATGTGATTTCTTGTTGTAGAAGGTTTGGAAACAAACTGCAATTCGTTACAAAACGCCAAACAGTTTTTCTTCTTCAGTCATCCTATCTCAGAAGTAATTATTCTTCGCTGAAACGACGAAGTACTGAGGCATATGTAAAAAATTGCTAAAATCTGTGCAATTGTGTCATAGTGTAGGTTATTCATCATATTTTTATATTTCAGTGTATTTATCTTTCAATATTGATATGGCTCTATTTGACTATACATATTTATGACGTGCTACTAATGTTTATTTTAATATACCACAATATTGATTTGTATTTGTATTTCACGTTGATATATTCAAGGCATTATATATGCATTACAGAACAAACGTTTCTATCTAACTGTATTGTTATATTAATCATTAATAATCTATAGAATTGCATGTCACGATAAAAAATAGTGAGGATTCTAATGAAATAGACTCTTATAGTTTGATTAGAGATCCTTTGACCTTTACGTCTGTCTGTCAGTTTATCAAACAGTGATTGAAAAATATTGATGTAGCTAAAATAATTTATCAATAAGTTAGTATTAGTAATACATATAGAACATTATTTTTATTACTATTTTATAGGTCAGTTTACATTGGTTTTTTATCATTGCGCAAATGAGTTTAAATTACACCACCACACCACACCAGCTACACTTAAATATGGTCTAACATGGTGAAGGCCGTCTCATTCCAGTTTCTGATAAATAACCCCATGTCATAATACTACGCTCTTAACGCACGAAAACTGTTAGCAAGAACATTGTACATATATAAAGTTAAAGGGCAAAGCGCACGACAAAAGATGCTTTTTCCTCCGCAAAACATCTTAAAATTTATGTACATATATTCTCTTGACATGGTAGACAATAAGACGACTGCTTTTTTCTACAAAAATATTGCAATTTATAAAATTTATTGAAGAAATAGTTACGCAAAAAATGTTTATTAGTCTAAAACAATAACAATGGGAGAACCATGTAGAAGAACTTACACAATAGATTAGTTTGTAGAATTATTAAAAATGCCAAAATGTGTGCAAATTAGTTAGAGATTTTGTTAATGTTGATGAATGAAAATATTAAGTGAATTGCCACGGGAACACTCATGGGAAGGCAGGCGGTTAGGGTCTACTAGACTTTGCCTTAAACAATCTCCAATTTGTTAAAGCTGCTCGTAACTATACACAATTATTTGGCATACTGGAGAGAACTTACAGAAATAAGGAAACTGCTGGAGATACAAGATTTCTTGTGATGCCTTTTAACTTACGACTGGGTAGGGGTTCATTTATATCTACCGCTGTAGTCAAAAGCATCTCTATTATTAAAAATTAAACATAGAAATGTTTGAATTTGATATATTTCTGCTGGAAATTTCAAAGGATTTTCAAAATTGATCTATACTGCTGCAAAAAATATGTAGATAAAGACACAAGAGTTTAAGGAGTATGTAGTCTGCGTGTAGAATGGACATATGTAAAACTCACGCGACATCTACAGCTAGAGGGGTTGTCATGCCATTAATCATACTTGTAACTTTTAGATAGTGCAGTGCTTCAATCACTCAATAACCTCCTATCAACCAGCCATCAATTATTTGAAAATTCTTCAAGTTCTCTACTGAGAGGTATCGTGGGAAGCTACGCTTATAACCGCAGATGAAGTCACACTGGTTATGTGTGAAAAAGAAGAAGCAAAATATGTACCACAAACAGAACAGAACGGACAATGTTAACGATTAGGACGCACATGAAGACGAAATAAATTTTACAGAGTCAAGTGATGAGCACATTGACTTGACAAGTCTATTAAAACAGATAATAATTTATATCTATAAAACTTTTTCGACTCCACCAGCAAAATAGAAAATCAAAAGACGGCTTCATCATCCAATCTAAAATTACGTGTGTTGCGATCGATGGAATGACCGCTGTGCGAAGTGATAATTGATTGCACTATTTAAATTGTGTGGACTGTAATTGCACTCCGCACTAATTATTTCTAATGTTCGAAGGACCAATGAATTAACTGAATAGATATACTAAATTCATATATTTAATATAACTTACAACAAACTGAAACAACAATAATATTCACAGAATGACTACAGGCTGAAGGGCTCAAATTTCGTGTCTTAATGTATTCGCGTTGAGAAGGTACTGACCGTACGGTCTCTCACGGCACTTATCCTTATCTCTCTTTGGGTGGATGTTTATATGAAGTCTATAATGAATAATGACCTAGGCGACAATAACAGAAAACCAAAACTGCTAAAATATTAATTTTCATATACAGTCATGTTCCAAAAAAAAAGGTTTTGAAAATCTTAACCGCTTCTGGCGGTTTTCAGGTGGGTACTAGTTCTGACTTCGGTGATGGAGAAAACGAGTTTAAGATTCGTGCGAGATGAAGGCAGATCTAGTATTGTTACCGATGGTAGTGACGCGAGCTAGGCAGAGAACATCTTTCGTCTCTAATATTTAATATATCTTAATGTTTTTGCGAGAAGTCTGAAGTTCAATTAATATGGAAGGACGTCTTTTAATTTCAAATCGGTTCCAATAGTTTTATATTTTGTTTTTGTAGTATCTAACTTTTAACTAATGTTTATATATTTTCGAAGGAAATGTAAAATCTACGCACTATAGTCCTACGTACGGAGTACTACTTCAACAATTAAATAAAATGAAAAATGCACTGTTTAACAGGAAACAAACTACCTACATTTATAGCCAGGATATTTGAAGCAAACGGAAATTAAAAACTGGATCCAATGCATCTTCTAATCCTCGATAACAGCAGTAAAATGCTGCCAATAAAACTATCGAGCGCATGTTTGGTAAAATTGATTTCGGAGAGCAAATGCCACTACATGGATGTTCTAGCGATTTGATTATCTTTGCCAACCATTTTTATATCTTTTACTAACTGCTTTGATGAATTCGATTTAAATTCGATTCAAATTTAGAATTTTCCAAACTACATATTAGGTATTTTGATTAATTTCATCTGATATAGTAGACGATTTTAAATTGTAATTTTAATGGATCGGGGTATTTAGAATTTAATTATAAAGCTGGATATTGACAAATACGAATTTATATCGAATTTGCATCCGTAAATTAATTAATTAATAATTTGATACCATGCACCGTTAAAATTCATTTACCACGTTCATATGTTAGTCAGTGTTTGCGAAAAAAACGGTAAATTCGTTATATCATATTTGCATTTGTCGTTATCGACTTTTTAACGTTCGTAATTGTATTAAAATGCACGCGAATTTAATCATGATTATTTGTTGAATTATGCGAATATCAGTAAAGCGCATTTGCAGTATTCGTCTAAAATAATGCCGCATAATGTTATGCGAACGTAATTTTGGATAAAAACAACTTATTGTGGAACAAAAGCTGTTTAATGTCACATATTTATATTACTGTATACATATTAAATTATCTCTCCATTAATGGGACAGCTTATATGTGCAGTTAGAAACGAAATACAGATTAAAAAATCAAAATTAATTTACATGCAGAAGCTAGAGCCCGGCTGATATAATCAAAGTTTATTTTTGCAAAAATCTGAATTTTTATGAGCCCTTTAAAACGCAGGTAACATAAAAGTATTTCTGTTTTACGTAACATAAAACGATATAAAATACTTAATAATGTAGCTGATGGACGGAACATAATAATTTTAAAAAGGAGATACAAAAAGCACGTAGAACAAGACTTGTGTACTTACTAGGTTGAAGGTACAAGATATTTATTATTTACAAGCTATTTATTTTTTAAAGTCGATGACGATAATGCTGAAAGTAGCTTGGATGCCCTATATGAGGATGTACATTATGTGAAGTATATTTTTGTTATATTACTGCAAACGCAAAAGAAAATGTGTTTGTTGAATTAAATGCTTGTTGTACTACATTGGATGTTCTCCAATACAATTACATATACATATGTATACAGGGTGTCCTCGAAAAGGTGGGAAATCTCTTGGATTCAGATAGAACATTAAAAAATAAGATTACAAGTTCCCATATTTTTTTTTCCTAGCGGCCCTCCCCACGGAGGTACGGCTTCCTAAAAGACGTCACTGGAAAACAATTTTTCTTAAATAACTTTTAAACTACTTAATATAATTTAATGAAAATTTAATATGATAAACAGTAGTAAGGACCTCTTAAAATACTGCCCTCGAAACATAATTAGCTTGTTTAGTTTACCAGAGGCGTACTAGGTTCTACATTTTAATGCTTACATTTTTAACACCCTGTATGGTAAGGAATTAAAAACAATAAATTTGGATATCTTGAACATTAAGCTAAAGAAAAGGTACTCTTATTCAGTGTCGATAAAATGAACAGTTTTCGAGAAAAAAAAATAAAGGAATTAATGATTTATTGTTATTAAAAAGAACCATGATTTCTATTTTTTTTGTCTGCAACAAAGTTTGATACGAAAGTCATTCAAGGAACAGAAAAGTTTTAGTTTAGGATATTTAATCCGACAAAATTACAAAGATTCTTAAAAATGCAGTTTTGTCCCTGAGAGGCACCAACAAAAATTATTTTTAGAAAATGAAAGCCATGTTTTTCTTGAAATTATTAAAAAACAACCTAAAAAATAATGTACACGAAAATTAAACACTAAATTATTTGTAATCCTGAATTCACTATGTATTTTATGCATTATGGAGCCCCACCTCATTTTAGCGTTTTCATGGTTTGCACAAGTCGACCGTGGCAGTGAAGGTAAAGTCCCTTTTCTGCTGACAGTATGTCAAATTATTACTAATGAAAGTTGTTCAGAATAAAAAGCTATGGCTATATGCAAATTCTCAAAACAATCCGCCTACTTTGATGAAATCACTCAAGTTAATTATTTTTCGATAATGTTATTCCTTTATAAAGAATAAATACATTCAAATAGTAGTTAATATGTAACATAATTTATTGGTTTAACATCAATAAATTATTAACAAAATAATACGATTTTAAAGACATTACTAAACTAGATTAAATGTAAGGCTCTACTAAGCCGCCTCCTAAATTTGCACTTTTTTCAATACGATTTCGAACTTCACGAAAAGTTGCCTGCACATGTTCTAGTGAAACTGATCGAATTGCTTGAGTTATTCTATTTTTTAGTATTTCGGTGCCATTTGGGATAGCTTCCTGGTAAACTATTTGCTTTACTCTTCCTCAGACAAAAAAGTCCATTATTGTTAGATCGGGGGATCTAGCCGGCAAAGATGTTA